>JBBPBX010005522.1:5994-17860 GCA_038048925.1 Garcialebias charrua | reverse complement strand
TGTGAGGGTTGCTGTACTCCTCTTCCACCTGTGGGACGAACAATAAAAATGAAGTTAGTGTGCGTTTCCTGCTCCACCATCAGCGCATCATTCGCAGCTACTTCCTCTGCCTCAGTGCGATCAGCCGTGCAGCAGATTCCTCCTCTTCTTCTGTTCCTCCTCCTGAGGAACTAGCTCTCGGGAGGTAAATATCAGCATTTCCCCATTGGCTGGACTCGGCCTTACTTGGCTCAACCTGACACAAGGTCAGAGTCTTTCCATTGGGTGGTCCAACCCACTTTCTGTTTGGTTCTTAGGACCAAGGAAGCCAAGCGATCCGAGTCCAGCTGAAGATTTGACATCAACAGACTGTAGGAAACTGACTGGCCAGAGAGTGATGTCAATCATGAGATAGTTTCCTTCACAAGAATCAAACTCAGCATTTTTAAAACCTCCAAATGAAGCATTCATTTTGTTATTTACTTTGTAAAAGTCCATTTGATACATCCAATAAAGTGGCAACACTGTGAGGCGATGAGGAGGGACAGGATTCAGACAAACTTCCAACAAATGGATTCGATTTACGGCTCTGACTAAAGGAGGGAAGGAAGGTGACATTAGCCGTGTTTCCATCAAGGTTTCTAGGTGCGCATTTTGAAGTATCGCAGCAGAAAAGCTTAATGGAAACGGCAAAATCCGTATTTACTTTCTCAAGTTCGCCAAAAAGTTTATACGCTCGCTTGAGGTGGTTTTTGGGATGTTCGAAAATGAGCAGATGCGCACAGCGACAGATGGAAACACATTTGCCGACTCGTGCTGCCGAAGCGAACATTCACGTCACGTGACTGATCAGCTGTTTCCGCTCCGGACAACATGTAACATCGCTAAAACTAGTTTGTATGACAGAATAAATACAACTCGACCGATAGCAACACGTACCTGAAATATTCTCTCCATTTTGACGAGATGTGTGGCCAGGTTCTGTTTTCAACTGCTACTTCCTGTTTACTGTAGACATGCGCTGGACATGCGCAGTGCTGACGTCTGACGTAATGACGCTGACGTCTGACGTAATGACGCTGTGCGTGGCTTGGTAGATGCGCTTCAAGCCAGCAGATGGAAACACTTCTGCTTCGCATTAATTTGTATTTACATATTTGCGAGATTTCAAAAATTAGCTCAAAAATCGAAATGAAAATGGATGGAAACACAGTCATTGACTGTCACGGCATTTCAGGAAACCAAGGAGGAGTGGCTGTGATTTCACCCATTTCCACGGTGCTGCATTGTGTTTGCCTTGAAAAGACGTTTTGGGCAGCTGTGTGATGGTGTTCCCACCTTTAATGAGGCAGTGCACCGAGTTAGATCAAAATAGAACCGAGACCGTGTCGATGTGAATAGAGTCGAAGCAAGTCATGATGATCATCAGCTGATGCTAAATGCATGTTTCAAACAGCGCTGAGCTTTGAAAACAGGACACTTTTTTTTGCCCTGGCAGTTATTGACATAAATTTGGGCAGATTTTCCTCTTTAACGCACAAAAAATAAAAATAAAAGATTTAACTGTGGCAAATTGCACTGGCGTCAAGCTCGAGGCAAAGCTTATGTAACCCAGTTTATCCCTCTGTACGTCTGAAGCTTGTAGAAAACAAACAAAAACACCTTGGCAGCACGACGGCTCAGTGGTTAGCCCTGTTGCCTCACAGCAAGAAGGTCCTGGGATCAATCCCCGGTTGTCTTTCTGTGTGGAGTTTGCATGTTCTTCTCGTGCATGCATGGGTTTTCTCCAGGTAATCCGGTTTCCTCCCACTGAACAAAAACATGCATGTTGGGCTGCCTTCAGGCCCAGGCCTCCCTTGCAAAAGAGATCTGGGATCTCAATGGGATTTGCCTGGTTAAGTAAAAGTTAATAAAAACAATAATAAAACACCTCAAGTACTCTGCCTTGTGTTATGGGGTTGATGGGTGAGGTGTGTTCCATGTGGAGACAGAGGCACCAGACACAAGGTTCTGTTGTGGTGAGACTGCAGTATTTATTCCGTCCAGCCACACTTTTTCTCACACACCTTACAAGTAGTAAAAATTAACTGAGGAGAATATGGCAGCATGTACGCAAAAAATAAGAAAAAGCTCTCAGAGCTACAGTGTCCCTATTAGGACAAACATCTCAGAACTACTGCATTTCCAGAGAACACCCAGAGTAACACCATCTATTGGCATATTGATGTTGCTACCTTACAATTTTTGAGGGTTCGGATGCTCAAAATCTGAAACTGCTTTTGCAAAAGAAACAACCTGTTGACGTATCTGGGTCTGAGCATTGAAGCAGGTAAACTGGACTGTTTTTAGCTGAAGTCTGCAGATTTCAACACCTCTAACCAGAAAATGTCATTCCAACCGCCTGTAAGTCGTTCTCTTAAAGGTATTTATTTGATAAACGTTCTTTTGTAGGATTTAATGTCTGATATTTAGTATTACTTGTGTTTAGGGGAATCAGTGGGTACCTTGTCAGGAGGAACAACGTAAAGTTCGGGCAGCAGTTTGATGCCGTTCTTCCCTCGAATCAAAACACCTTCCAGGGCCTCCCGGTACTCCTCAACCTGCACAGAGCATACATTTATTTATTCTTTAGTTATTAAAGTTGTTTATTAACACGGCGACACCACCAACCGGTTAATATGATACATTCATCCATCTGTCCATACATTTATTTATTCACTACATTTTGACCAAACAAACTATAATCAAACATTTATATGTCTGTTTATCGTCTTAAATAAACACAAGTTTTGTATGAAGTGAAATAAAAAATTGTTTTTCATAAACATAGAAATTAATTTTTCACTAGAATAAAAAAATAGACAATAATTATATTTATGTGGAAAATGTTTTTCTTTAATCCATTCAAATGAAGTCAGAAGAACCCAAATGGAACCGTGAATGCTGTTGTTCCACCTGCACATGATCTCCGGCAAAGATCCCGTCCAGGATGAGGTAAGTCCAGAACACGGGCCACTCACACTCGATGTTCTCGAACAGTTTGAGTTCTGCCGGATCGTAGTGGAGTCGGGTCGGGTCCTGGTGACACAACGAGCAAAACTTCAGACTTCTCTGCTTAAATACCACAATACGTAAAAATACTACAAGATAGAATTCTACTTTGGTTGTTGTGTACATGTACAACAAATTTATTTTTGATGTCCACCTGGTTCAAGATGGCCGCCACAGCTACCGGTAATTAACGTTAGCAATCACAAACACAGCTCTAACTCAGTCAGTTTTACAGATAGCTAAAATTTGATGTGGTAGTAGCTGAGAGTCATCCCCAACACAGATACTGAGCGTTCCTGTCACATTATTTTTTACGTTTTACCAAAACATTTTAAATCATTTCATTTTTCTTTATAAAAACAGGATTTTAGTTTCAACCGTAGAGTGCTGAGTTAGCATTGACACCATTGTTTTGTGGTAGATTTAACTTTTTGGTATATTTTTAAACATTCATAATTCAAAATGTTCAGTTCATTATTATTTACAAATATCTGCATGACACTTTTAGCTTAGTTAGCGTTTTGCTACTTTTAGTTTTGTCCGGGCCTTAATTCCTATTTTAGGCATTAGCCATAGCCAGCGTACTGCTAAGTTTAGCCATAAGATAGCATTTTGCTACTTTAAATCTTATAACTATCGACTAATTTTAGCTTTTAACTAGAATTTTGCTACTTTTAGCTAGCCATTTACTATTTTTAGCAACAGCCATCAGTCTGCTACTTTCAACTTTTAGCTAAACTTTTGCTATTATTTTACCTAGCTTTTTATCATTTTTAGCATTAGCTAGCATTATGCTACTTTAAGCTAGCCATATGCAACTTTTAGCTTTAAACTAGCCTTTTTCTAGCTTTAGCATTTAGTTAACAATCAACTACTTTAATCTTTTAACAACTTGTGCCTTTTGCGTTTAGCCATCTTTTTTGCTGGTTATTGGTTGTGTAGCTTGTGTTTGCTCATTTTAAGCATTTGCTCTTTTTGGCTTTTAGCTAGCTATTTGTTGCTTTTAGCTTGAAGCTAGCATTTTGCTAATATTAGCCATTGGCTATTGCCTCTTTTAGCTCTAAGAACACAGCTTTTTCAGTCAATTCCAGCTGTCATTCAGCCTTCTTACCTCTTTAGGACAATGATATCCGTCTCTGATGAAGCGGCAGCAGCCATAGCGACCCTGAAAACAAACCGAAGAATTTAAAAACTTCAAAGAGTGGATTAAATTACAGAACACAGAGCTGTAAATGTTCCTCTTGCTTAGACTTCACCTGCAGTTTGCTTATAATCTCTGACTTGGTGATTGCCACCAGGTCTGCATCCTCCACAGCGAAGGCGGGAAAGGAGATGACGGACAGGAGACCGGCGTCGATCTCCTTGGACGTGGAGGCTCTCGGTAACATGGAGCACAGGATGGCCTGAGGAGGACACACAAAGACGTGCTGAGGAGACGAAGGAGGAGCAGAGCTGGTGTGGAGCCATCTGGGGGGAGGTCTGGCAGTACCTGGCAGTGCTCCACTTCATCAGACAGAACATGGATGACGGACTTTGGTCCTCCTCTAACACCGAACAGATCCAGCTCATCAATGGCCTCCAGAGCTGCCTGCAAACATCCATCCGTACTCTCAGATCGTGAATCTTTACTTCTGTTGAAACCAGTAAGATTAATATGAATTTATATGAATACAGTACCTTAGCCATCCCTACAGAACTGCCATTGAGCTCCGGGATTCCCTGGTTGGTTTTGTCGCCTCGCTCCCACATCCCATAATCCTGCATAGGTGCAAAAAAAAAAATTGTACAAGTAATAATAATAATAATAATCTTTTTTTTAAAGCGCCTTTCAGGACACCCAAGGACACTTAACAAACCAATGACAGGTGAGATACTTTCTTAATCCCAGGAGGGAAATTTGAAGCACCCAGTAGCATTTTCTAATTGTACAGAAAAAAACATGAATAATAATAATAAAAAAGAAACAGAATACACAAGTTTGAAAAAAAAGACAAATTAAAAAGTGGTCAGAGGTTTGTGGACTGTCTCTGGTCCACACATACCATAGTCAAAATTATACATACTACTGGTTCAAATGTGTCCTTACAGTCACCTAATTTTTTTAATAGGTGATGCTGAAGGTTAGAATGTAACAAAACCTAATGAGCTTCCTCTTAGTGATCATGATTGACTGCAGCTGGTAATATCTGTTTGACAGCACACCCAAGCGCATGTCTGAACTGGTGTCTGATTTAATACATCAGGCTAATATTAGGCTAACACTAGGATTATGGTACATAAAGCTACTATTAGACTAATGTTATGCTAAAATTTAGCTAACATTAGGCTAACTTTAGTTTAATGTTAACATTGGCCTTATGTTAAGCTAACTTCAAGCTAACATTAAGTTATATGTTAACATTATGCTACATTATGCTAACATTAAGCTAACATTAGATTAATACAGGTAGTCCCCGACTTACGAGCGAGTTCCGTACCTACGGGCCGCTTGTATGTCCAAAAATTCGTAAGTAGGATCACCAAAAAAAATATATATAAATAATAATAATAATTATTTTTTTTAAATAAATGAATACATGTACAGTACTGTACAGTCACCAAGCACTTAGCCTATCCTAACACAGTTTTTAAAGATGAAGGAGTGAGTTGAATTGTCTCCCTTTCACATAAAGGGAGCTAGCTCCCTTTATGGGAATGGAGCCTGCAGGGAGGAGGGAGACAATTCAACTCACTCCTTCATCTTTAAAAACTGTGTTAGGATAGGCTAAGTGCTTGGTGACTGTACAGTACTGTACATTTATCTATTTATTAAAAATATACTGTACAGTATATATATTTATTTTTTTATTTATAAATAGATAAATGTACAGTACAGTACTGTACAGTCACCAAGCACTTAGCCTATCCTAACACAGTTAAGGAGTCAGTTGAATTGTCTCCCTCCTCCCCAGCAGGCTCCATTCACATAAAGGGAGCTACTTCCACTTTATGTGAAAGGGAGACAATTCAACTCACTCCTTCATCTTTAAAAACTGTGTTAGGATAGGCTAAGTGCTTGGTGACTGTACAGTACTGTACATGTATTCATTTCTAAAAAAATAAAATAAAATAAATAAACTTTTTATTTTATTTTTTATGAGATGCATATTCGTAAGTCTGGACCCTCGTAAGTAAGAGCGCTCTTAAGTCGAGGACTACCTGTATTAAGCTAACATTGTGCTAATATTAAGCTAACAATATGGTTCTGGGATGAAAACCTGTGGACTCTACAAAGTATATAAAAGCCAAACAAACGGTTGCTCACCGCCACTTTGTAGGCTGCCTCGATGTAGAAAACCAAGTTCTGGATAAAAGCTACCTCATCGAGGTTTGAGATGATGTGGAGGCCTGTGTGACAACATAAAAAAATAATCACTAAATTAACCAGAAGACCTTGTAGATCTGTTAAAACTCCCCTGTGTGATTGTTGCACCTGAAGCTGTCATCTGTGCGAGCATCAGCAGGTAAATGGAGGTAGCGTCCACCTGGAGGTGTCCCCACTGGTCGTCTCGAACCACCGTGGAACAGGTGGCTGTGTTATATTTGGCGTGCAGGCAGTCCTTCGTACTCTGGGTGTGTTTGAACTTCTCCACCTTGTCCACCTGAGGACATATGTGACGAAATAATCTGAAAAATGATCAAAACACAAGGCTCAACAAAACCCTGTAACAAATGTTCTGACAAATGTTTACCTCTTTTTAGCTCTTTTTGAAACTTAAGGGAGATCAAAATCAAGCAGCACTGTTTTAATTAAATAAGCTGTATTTTCTGTACGAATGCTGAGCTGAATGACAGCCGAAATATATGGAAACTAAGCTGTTAGAGCTAAAATTAACAGAACACTAGCTGAAGGCTACAAATAGCTAAGGTTAGCTAAAACCTAAATGTAAAAAAAAAAGACTATAGAAGTTATAAGTACCTAAATACATTTTTAAAGCTACAAGTGGCAAATGGTCAAGTAGCAAATGACTAGCTAGAAGATGACACTAGCAGAACAGTAGCTAAAGGTTAAAAAAGGAAAAGGCTGCCCAAAAGCTAAAAGTAATACAAATGTAGAACAGAAACTAACAAAGTATTCAATTCAGTTCTATTCAGTTTATTTATAAAGCGTCAAGTCACAACAGAAGTCATCTCAGGGCACTAAACAGAAACATTCATATATAAACAAATAATAAGTTAACATTATTTATCCGAGGAACAGATGGCTTTGAATGCTCAGTGTCCCGAAAGGTTAGCTAAAAAGTCTAGCTGAACAGTCAAAGTAGCCAAACTGTAGCTAAAGATTAAAGAGGGAAAACGCTGGCTAAGAGTAGAAGTTCAGAAGCAAACATTAGCAATAGGCAAGCTAAAAGTTTAATCCCACAAAAGGCTAGCTAAAAGAAGCAAAAGACTAGCTGGATGTTAAGAGTAACCGAACAGAAGCTAAAAGTAGCAGATAGCTAAAAGCTTAGACTAGAGCTGGGTAGTGCCAGCAGCTGACGCAAATTTCAAGGATGTTTTTAAAAGAATTGAAAAGCATTGGCTGAATGAGCCGACGGTTTGTATTTATAAATGACTAAAATAGCACAGAGTGGGAAGATGTTTTGCATTTGCTCAAATAAAAAACAAAATTAATGTTTAATGAAGCTTTAGACTTTTAGTAACATTGAAACCAGTGTTTAGTGTTTTTTGTCATGTTACTTATGTTTCTGCATGTGTTTTTAATCTAACTACTGATCATGTATTTGACTGATAACTGTTTCGAATCCCAGCAGACTAAATGTTTGTCTAAAACCTTCAGCACTAATAATCTTGTTTGACTTGAGGAGTAAACAGATGAGGAACAGCCGAAGCTTCATGTCATCTGAACTCCTCTCCGAACGTTTCTTATCGTCGGCTTTGATTCGGCGTTGGACAAACAAACAAACAAAACAAGCTGCCGTCATCAGTTTGTGTCTCGCCAACATCCTCTGTGACCCAACACGTCTGTGAAGAGAAACCTGTTGACACCAAACAGAACTTTGACCCGGTTTCTCTCCACAGAATGTTTCAGCAAACAAGAGAAACAGGTGTGTCATACCCCAGGTGCGTCTTACCTGTCTCATCATGCACTGCAGAAGGCCCTGCATCAGTTTCACCACACTCTGCCAAAAACAAAATCTGCATCAGAAATCAGCTAAAATTCAGCTGATCAGAATTATAATTCATAATCGTTTTATTATTTTCAACTCTGAAATAAAGCTGAACCTTAAAGTCCTACATTATGGGCTCAGGTGAACAGGAAGTCCTTCCTGAGAACCGTTTATAATAATCAGCCTTGTGCAAAAGCCTTGAGTCATTTCTCAACTTGTTATATTTCCCTTCAAATCCTGCAGAGTTTCCAGTAATCTGCTGAAATGATTTGACAGCCTTTCTTCAGTTTGGCTACTTTTCTCTCAGTTTCAGTGCAGTTGTTCAGAGGAATGTTTTTACCTGTTTGATCTGTGAATCTCTCAGGCAGAAAAGAAAATGTTTTTAGTTCCTACAAGGTGTTTTCCGGAGGATGACACAGATCTCAGGTCTTTGATGGATTTTTCAGGTTTCTTAAAGACCTGACCTTCAGACACTCATCTATCTGTAGATAGATTTTTTTTTTTGAGCCACATGATTCATCTTTGGTCCTCCACATGTTGACTGTTCTCATAAATCGAAACACAAACTGAACAATGTGCTGCTTGGATCAGAAGGAAACAATCTGAATACAAACTCAAGAAGCGCTGATTCAGACCAATAAAAATATAAGAAGAAACTCTGGAAGCAAAGTTGAAAACTTGAGCACACATCCACCAAAAACCAACCACCAAAAACCAACTCAACAACAACCAACCACCTACCCATCCATCAAACACCAACCATCTACAATCAACCAACAATCCACCAACAACCAACCAAAAACCACCAACCTGCCATCCACCAACCCACCGAAACACCCACCAATCCACAACCTACTAACCACCAACCAACCCACCCACCAACAACCAAAAACCAACCCATCCACCAAGAACCAAACACCAACCCACCAACCACCAAACACCGACTCACCAACAACAAACTACCAAACACAAACCCACGAAGAACCAACCACCAAACACCAACCCACCAACAACCAACCACCAAACACCCACAACCACCAACCAACCCATCCACCAAGAACCAAACACCAACACACCAACCACCAAACACCAAACACGACTCACCAACAACCAACTACCAAACACCAACCCACCAACAACCAAACACCCACTCACCAACAACCAACCACCAAACACCAACCCAGCAAGAACCAACCACTAAACACCCACTCACCAACAACCAACAAGTAAACACCCACTCACCAAGAACAAAACACCAAACACCAACCCACCAAGAACCAACCACCAAACACCAACAACAAACCACCTACTCACCAACAACCAACCACCAAACACCCACAACCAACCACCAAACACCCACTCACCAACAACCAACCACCAAACACCCACTCACCCAGCACCAACTACCAAACACCAACCCACCAAGAACCAACCACCAAACGCCAACAACAAACCACCAACCACCTACTCACCAACAACCAAACACCAAACACCCACTTACCAAGAACCAACCACCAAACACCCACTCACCAACAACCAACCACCAAACACCCACTCACCAACAACCAACTACTGTACCAAACACCAACCCACCAAGAACCAAACACCAAACACCAACCCACCAAGAACCAACCACCAAACACCCACTCACTCACTCACCAACAACCAACCACTAAATACCCACTCACCAACAACCAAACACCAAACACCCACTCACCAACAACCAACCACCAAACGCCCACTCACCAACCACCAACTACCAAACATCAACCCACCAAGAACCAAACACCAAACACCAACCCACCAAGAACCAACCACCAAACACCCACTCACTCACCAACAACCAACCACCAAACACCCACTCACCAACAACCAAACACCAACCCACCAAGAACTAACACCAAACACCCACTCACCAACAACCAACTACCAAACATCAACCCACCAAGAACCAAACACCAAACACCAACCCACCAAGAACCAACCACCAAACACCCACTCACTCACCAACAACCAACCACCAAACACCCACTCACCAACAACCAAACACCAACCCACCAAGAACTAACTACCAAACACCCACTCACCAACAACCAACTACCAAACACCAACCCACCAACAACCAACTACCAAACACCAACCCACCAACAACCAACCACCAAATAGGGCTGTGGTGATACAATAATCTCACAATACGATACACGATATTCTTCTCACGATACGATATATATTGCAATATTCAGCAAACGATACAATTCAATACAATATTGCGATTTTCTGAACAAATTTAGAGGGACAGAGTGATTTTGGTGAAATTTTGTGATGGTTACTTGGATTGAATTAATTTAACTGAAAACTGATTAAAAGCACCAACTACACAATACTTGGCTCTGGTTAGACATGGACACAGACTTAAAGTCAACAGCTGGACAAAATGAATCAAAGAAGTGGTGAGAAAACATGTTTCTTTCAATTGAAACAGTAAAAACTGTAGCTTACATGCATTTGTAAAGTAAATAAAGTGCACCAAGTGCCCTGCTCTGAATAGTTTGAAACCTTTTTAACCTTGACACTTAACATCTGAAGGAATCACTCTAAGTGCTTGGTAAGTAAACAGTAATATGACTTCTCCAAAACAGTCTATAATTCAAGTAATGAAGAACATTTAACTTCAAATGCACCCATCTTAGCAGAGCAGCTTAAGGCCTGTAGATAGACCCTGACTAATAAGTGAACTCTAAACAGAAAGTCTACTCTGCAGACCAAGTGAGCTACATTCTCCTCAGATTTTTGTTTAGAAATAGAATCTGATTGACGTGCTCTGGGAGAAGTGCACTTCTCTACGCAGTGATGATATATCCAGCGGTGAAGAAGACTCTCTCTGAGGATACACTGGTGCCAGGGATGCAGAGGTATCTAAAAAAGCTAAGTCTCGTCCTCTGGACATTCAAAAAAAAAAAAGGGTACGATACTTGCACATGAATATCGATTTTTTCTAGGAAAGAAAAAATTGATATATAGCGCAAGATCGATATTATTACACAGCCCTACCACCAAACACCAACCCACCAACAACCAAGCACCAACTCACCAACAACCAACCAACCCACCAACAAACAACTACCAAATGCCAACAACCAACAACCAAGCACCAAACACCAACCCAACAACCAACCACCAAACACCAACCCAGCAACAACCAACCACCAAACACCAACTGACCAACTACCAACCACCAAACACCAACCCACCAACCACCAAGCACCAAACACCAACCCACCAACAACCAAGCACCAAACACCAACCCACCAACAACCAACCACCAAACACCAACCCACCAACAACCAAACACCAAACACCAACCCACCAACAACCAACCACCAAACACCAACCCACCAAAAACCAAGCACCAAACACCAACCCACCAACAACCAAACACCAACCCACCAACAACCAAGCACCAAACACCAACCCACCAACAACCAAACACCAACCCACCAACAACCAAACACCAAACACCAACCCACTAACAACCAAACACCAACCCACCAACAACCAAACACCAAACACAAACCCACCAACAACCAACCACCAAACACCAACCCACTAAACACCTATCCACCAAAAACCAACCACTAAACACAAACCCACCAACCACCAAAACACCAACCCACCAACAACCAACC
>JBBPBX010005521.1:49267-71824 GCA_038048925.1 Garcialebias charrua | reverse complement strand
TGTTTCTCTCTAGTTGTTTCTCTCTGGTTGTTTCTCTCTGGTTGTTTCTCTCTGGTTGTTTCTCTCTGGTTGTTTCTCTCTAGTTGTTTCTCTCTGGTTGTTTCTCTCTAGTTGTTTCTCTCTGGTTGTTTCTCTCTAGTTGTTTCTCTCTGGTTGTTTCTCTCTGGTTGTTTCTCTCTGGTTGTTTCTCTCTAGTTGTTTCTCTCTGGTTGTTTCTCTCTGGTTGTTTCTCTCTAGTTGTTTCTCTCTGGTTGTTTCTCTCTGGTTGTTTCTCTCTGGTTGTTTCTCTCTGGTTGTTTCTCTCTGGTTGTTTCTCTCTAGTTGTTTCTCTCTGGTTGTTTCTCTCTGGTTGTTTCTCTCTAGTTGTTTCTCTCTGGTTGTTTCTCTCTGGTTGTTTCTCTCTGGTTGTTTCTCTCTGGTTGTTTCTCTCTGGTTGTTTCTCTCTGGTTGTTTCTCTCTGGTCGTTTCTCTCTAGTTGTTTCTCTCTGGTTGTTTCTCTCTAGTTGTTTCTCTCTGGTTGTTTCTCTCTAGTTGTTTCTCTCTAGTTGTTTCTCTCTGGTTGTTTCTCTCTGGTTGTTTCTCTCTGGTTGTTTCTCTCTGGTCGTTTCTCTCTGGTTGTTTCTCTCTGGTCGTTTCTCTCTAGTTGTTTCTCTCTGGTTGTTTCTCTCTGGTCGTTTCTCTCTGGTTGTTTCTCTCTGGTTGTTTCTCTCTGGTTGTTTCTCTCTGGTTGTTTCTCTCTGGTTGTTTCTCTCTGGTTGTTTCTCTCTAGTTGTTTCTCTCTAGTTGTTTCTCTCTGGTTGTTTCTCTCTGGTTGTTTCTCTCTGGTTGTTTCTCTCTAGTTGTTTCTCTGGTTGTTTCTCTCTGGTCGTTTCTCTCTGGTTGTTTCTCTCTAGTTGTTTCTCTCTAGTTGTTTCTCTCTGGTTGTTTCTCTCTGGTTGTTTCTCTCTGGTTGTTTCTCTCTAGTTGTTTCTCTGGTTGTTTCTCTCTGGTCGTTTCTCTCTGGTTGTTTCTCTCTGGTTGTTTCTCTCTGGTTGTTTCTCTCTGGTTGTTTCTCTCTGGTTGTTTCTCTCTGGTTGTTTCTCTCTGGTTGTTTCTCTCTGGTTGTTTCTCTCTGGTTGTTTCTCTCTGGTTGTTTCTCTCTGGTTGTTTCTCCCTAGTTGTTTCTCTCTGGTTGTTTCTCTCTGGTTGTTTCTCTCTGGTTGTTTCTCTCTGGTTGTTTCTCTCTGGTTGTTTCTCTCTGGTTGTTTCTCTCTGGTTGTTTCTCTCTGGTTGTTTCTCTCTGGTTGTTTCTCTCTGGTGGTTTCTCTCTGGTAGTTTCTCTCTGGTGGTTTCTCTCTGGTTGTTTCTCTCTAGTTGTTTCTCTCTGGTTGTTTCTCTCTGGTTGTTTCTCTCTGGTTGTTTCTCTCTGGTTGTTTCTCTCTGGTTGTTTCTCTCTGGTTGTTTCTCTCTAGTTGTTTCTCTCTGGTTGTTTCTCTCTGGTTGTTTCTCTCTGGTTGTTTCTCTCTGGTGGTTTCTCTCTGGTTGTTTCTCTCTAGTTGTTTCTCTCTGGTTGTTTCTCTCCGGTTGTTTCTCTCTAGTTGTTTCTCTCTGGTTGTTTCTCTCTGGTTGTTTCTCTCTGGTTGTTTCTCTCTGGTCGTTTCTCTCTAGTTGTTTCTCTCTGGTCGTTTCTCTCTAGTTGTTTCTCTCTGGTTGTTTCTCTCTAGTTGTTTCTCTCTAGTTGTTTCTCTCTGGTTGTTTCTCTCTGGTTGTTTCTCTCTGGTTGTTTCTCTCTGGTTGTTTCTCTCTGGTTGTTTCTCTCTGGTTGTTTCTCTCTGGTTGTTTCTCTCTGGTTGTTTCTCTCTGGTTGTTTCTCTCTGGTTGTTTCTCTCTGGTTGTTTCTCTCTGGTGTTTCTCTCTGGTTGTTTCTCTCTGGTTGTTTCTCTCTAGTTGTTTCTCTCTAGTTGTTTCTCTCTGGTTGTTTCTCTCTGGTTGTTTCTCTCTGGTTGTTTCTCTCTGGTTGTTTCTCTGGTTGTTTCTCTCTGGTTGTTTCTCTCTGGTTGTTTCTCTCTGGTTGTTTCTCTCTGGTTGTTTCTCTCTGGTTGTTTCTCTGGTTGTTTCTCTCTGGTTGTTTCTCTCTGGTTGTTTCTCTGGTTGTTTCTCTCTGGTTGTTTCTCTCTGGTTGTTTCTCTCTGGTTGTTTCTCTCTGGTTGTTTCTCTCTGGTTGTTTCTCTGGTTGTTTCTCTCTGGTTGTTTCTCTCTGGTTGTTTCTCTCTGGTTGTTTCTCTCTGGTTGTTTCTCTCTGGTTGTTTCTCTCTGGTTGTTTCTCTCTGGTTGTTTCTCTCTGGTTGTTTCTCTCTGGTTGTTTCTCTCTGGTTGTTTCTCTCTGGTTGTTTCTCTCTGGTTGTTTCTCTCTGGTTGTTTCTCTCTGGTTGTTTCTCTCTGGTTGTTTCTCTCTGGTTGTTTCTCTCTGGTTGTTTCTCTCTGGTTGTTTCTCTCTGGTTGTTTCTCTCTGGTTGTTTCTCTCTGGTTGTTTCTCTCTGGTTGTTTCTCTCTGGTTGTTTCTCTCTTGTTGTTTCTCTCTGGTTGTTTCTCTCTGGTTGTTTCTCTCTGGTTATTTCTCTCTGGTTGTTTCTCTCTGGTGGTTTCTCTCTGGTAGTTTCTCTCTGGTTATTTCTCTCTGGTTGTTTCTCCCTAGTTGTTTCTCTCTGGTTGTTTCTCCCTAGTTGTTTCTCTCTGGTAGTTTCTCTCTGGTTATTTCTCTCTGGTTGTTTCTCCCTAGTTGTTTCTCTCTGGTTGTTTCTCTCTGGTTGTTTCTCTCTGGTTGTTTCTCTCTAGTTGTTTCTCTCTGGTTGTTTCTCTCTGGTTGTTTCTCTCTGGTTGTTTCTCTCTAGTTGTTTCTCTCTGGTTGTTTCTCTCTGGTTGTTTCTCTCTGGTTGTTTCTCTCTGGTTGTTTCTCTCTGGTTGTTTCTCTCTGGTTGTTTCTCTCTGGTTGTTTCTCTCTGGTTGTTTCTCTCTGGTTGTTTCTCTCTGGTTGTTTCTCTCTGGTTGTTTCTCTCTGGTTGTTTCTCTCTGGTTGTTTCTCTCTGGTTGTTTCTCTCTGGTTGTTTCTCTCTGGTTGTTTCTCTCTGGTTGTTTCTCTCTGGTTGTTTCTCTCTGGTTGTTTCTCTCTGGTTGTTTCTCTCTGGTTGTTTCTCTCTGGTTGTTTCTCTCTGGTTGTTTCTCTCTGGTTGTTTCTCTCTGGTTGTTTCTCTCTGGTTGTTTCTCTCTGGTTGTTTCTCTCTAGTTGTTTCTCTCTGGTTGTTTCTCTGGTTGTTTCTCTCTGGTTGTTTCTCTCTGGTTGTTTCTCTCTGGTTATTTCTCTCTGGTTGTTTCTCTCTGGTGGTTTCTCTCTGGTAGTTTCTCTCTGGTTATTTCTCTCTGGTTGTTTCTCCCTAGTTGTTTCTCTCTGGTTGTTTCTCCCTAGTTGTTTCTCTCTGGTAGTTTCTCTCTGGTTGTTTCTCTCTGGTTGTTTCTCCCTAGTTGTTTCTCTCTGGTTGTTTCTCTCTGGTTGTTTCTCTCTGGTTGTTTCTCTCTGGTTGTTTCTCTCTGGTTGTTTCTCTCTGGTTGTTTCTCTCTGGTTGTTTCTCTCTAGTTGTTTCTCTCTGGTTGTTTCTCTCTGGTTGTTTCTCTCTGGTTGTTTCTCTCTGGTTGTTTCTCTCTGGTTGTTTCTCTCTGGTTGTTTCTCTCTGGTTGTTTCTCTCTGGTTGTTTCTCTCTGGTTGTTTCTCTCTGGTTGTTTCTCTCTGGTTGTTTCTCTCTGGTTGTTTCTCTCTGGTTGTTTCTCTCTGGTTGTTTCTCTCTGGTTGTTTCTCTCTGGTTGTTTCTCTCTGGTTGTTTCTCTCTGGTTGTTTCTCTCTGGTTGTTTCTCTCTGGTTGTTTCTCTCTGGTTGTTTCTCTCTGGTTGTTTCTCTCTGGTTGTTTCTCTCTGGTTGTTTCTCTCTGGTTGTTTCTCTCTGGTTGTTTCTCTCTGGTTGTTTCTCTCTGGTTGTTTCTCTCTGGTTGTTTCTCTCTGGTTGTTTCTCTCTGGTTGTTTCTCTCTGGTTGTTTCTCTCTGGTTGTTTCTCTCTGGTTGTTTCTCTCTGGTTGTTTCTCTCTGGTTGTTTCTCTCTGGTTGTTTCTCTCTGGTTGTTTCTCTCTGGTTGTTTCTCTCTGGTTGTTTCTCTCTGGTTGTTTCTCTCTGGTTGTTTCTCTCTGGTTGTTTCTCTCTGGTTGTTTCTCTCTGGTTGTTTCTCTCTGGTTGTTTCTCTCTGGTTGTTTCTCTCTGGTTGTTTCTCTCTGGTTGTTTCTCTCTGGTTGTTTCTCTCTGGTTGTTTCTCTCTGGTTGTTTCTCTCTGGTTGTTTCTCTCTGGTTGTTTCTCTCTGGTTGTTTCTCTCTGGTTGTTTCTCTCTGGTTGTTTCTCTCTGGTTGTTTCTCTCTGGTTGTTTCTCTCTGGTTGTTTCTCTCTGGTTGTTTCTCTCTAGTTGTTTCTCTCTGGTTGTTTCTCTCTGGTTGTTTCTCTCTGGTTGTTTCTCTCTGGTTGTTTCTCTCTGGTTGTTTCTCTCTGGTTGTTTCTCTCTGGTTGTTTCTCTCTGGTTGTTTCTCTCTGGTTGTTTCTCTCTAGTTGTTTCTCTCTGGTTGTTTCTCTCTGGTTGTTTCTCTCTGGTTGTTTCTCTCTGGTTGTTTCTCTCTGGTTGTTTCTCTCTGGTTGTTTCTCTCTGGTTGTTTCTCTCTAGTTGTTTCTCTCTGGTTGTTTCTCTCTGGTTGTTTCTCTCTGGTTGTTTCTCTCTGGTTGTTTCTCTCTGGTTGTTTCTCTCTGGTTGTTTCTCTCTGGTTGTTTCTCTCTGGTTGTTTCTCTCTGGTTGTTTCTCTCTGGTTGTTTCTCTCTAGTTGTTTCTCTCTGGTTGTTTCTCTCTGGTTGTTTCTCTCTAGTTGTTTCTCTCTGGTTGTTTCTCTCTAGTTGTTTCTCTCTAGTTGTTTCTCTCTAGTTGTTTCTCTCTGGTTGTTTCTCTCTAGTTGTTTCTCTCTGGTTGTTTCTCTCTGGTTGTTTCTCTCTGGTTGTTTCTCTCTGGTTGTTTCTCTCTGGTTGTTTCTCTCTGGTTGTTTCTCTCTGGTTGTTTCTCTCTGGTTGTTTCTCTCTGGTTGTTTCTCTCTGGTTGTTTCTCTCTGGTTGTTTCTCTCTGGTTGTTTCTCTCTGGTTGTTTCTCTCTGGTTGTTTCTCTCTGGTTGTTTCTCTCTGGTTGTTTCTCTCTGGTTGTTTCTCTCTGGTTGTTTCTCTCTGGTTGTTTCTCTCTGGTTGTTTCTCTCTGGTTGTTTCTCTCTGGTTGTTTCTCTCTGGTTGTTTCTCTCTGGTTGTTTCTCTCTGGTTGTTTCTCTCTGGTTGTTTCTCTCTGGTTGTTTCTCTCTGGTTGTTTCTCTCTGGTTGTTTCTCTCTGGTTGTTTCTCTCTAGTTGTTTCTCTCTGGTTGTTTCTCTCTAGTTGTTTCTCTCTGGTTGTTTCTCTCTAGTTGTTTCTCTCTAGTTGTTTCTCTCTAGTTGTTTCTCTCCAGGTCTTCCTCTCCTTCCAGTCCAACTCAAAGCATTGAGGTATTTCACCTTGTAAGGCTGCAGAGCTGAAACCCTCCAGAGTCAGAAAAAAGAAAAGATAAGGAAAACTATTTTCCTGCTGGAATGTGTTTTTCAGCTGAGTGTGCTGCAAGCCGGAAGATGTTTGGTTTGAGATGCTTCCAGACTTTTAGTTTATCGTCACCGGAAAGCTATTGTCAGCTCTTATGTTTTATCTTCAGACGGGAGCTCATCATGGATCAAACAGAAATGAATAATCGATTCAGAAATGGCTCTAACTTTTGTAGAGTTACAGATAAAGAGTTAAAGTTCATGTGCTGATGTTGAAGATAACCACAGGTTACATCTCCAGTCGCCTTTGTTGAAAAATGACATTGGAAATTGCATTAAACTTGGATAAACTGTTTTTTTAATTAGATTTTGGAGGTTTAACTCATGCTTCAAATGATTGAAGCTAAACCAGTCTAAATAATTTGTTTCTCGAGAGGTTCCTCCTAAAACAATCTGGTTTTAGGTTGCAAAAATAGTGTACAACTTTGGTTTTCATTTAATTTTCATTTTGTTCCAATAATTTATTTAAAAGTACAGTGCACATTAATCATATTGCAAGGATATAAATGCACTGGATTTAGCACAATACATGTAGCTACATTTCATCCATTGTTCTAATCAGATGAAAAAAAATAGTTCTTAAAACAAATACAACAACTGATAAAACCATCCATGAAACAAATCACACAAACATCAAACGTTATAGTTAAAATAGGTCTATTTAATTTTTTACAATCAAACATTATTTATACAGTTTGAGTCATGAGAGGCGGAAAGAGACGCTATGGAGAGTCCGCTAATGTCGAACCAGTTAACACCATATTTCTTCTTTGTGTGTTCTAATGGTCTTGAAGAGGTGATCAATTTCATCTCTGAAGGTTTACTTTAAATTACACCTATAAGGTACAAAATCACTACAGCGCTGGGTCATTCTGTCACGTCATGCGGTTTTTTCATTCATTCAACCTTTATTTAGTCAGGTAAATCTTTTGAACCTCATGGGCTCATTTACGAAAGCGACCTGCTAAAACTAAAGAACAATGAACAGCAGTGGTAGAATTTCATTAAACAATAAACAAACAAACAATAAACAATAGAAAACAAAAAGAGAGAAAAAAACAAAAGATTTTTTTTTTTTTTTTTTAACAAAGTATCAAAAAACTAGCAAAACATTATAAGGTAGACGTATAAAATCAAAGACAGGAACAAATCTGCATTGGTTTTTGCCAGGATTCCAACAGATTCTGAAAACCATTTAGAGAAGTCAAGGTCGAGAGCTTCAGATCTTTTTGTAAGATATTCCATGAAGCAGGAGCGGAGTAGGAGAAGGCCCTTTTTCCAAGTTCAGTCCTCACTGACGGAACACTGCAGGTAATCATGTCCTGAGAGCGCACACTGTAGCTGCACTCACGCAAAGACATGTAGGAGGAGATGTATGAGGGCAGCAGACCAAGAAGTGATTTAAAGATGAAAATGTACCAGTGGAAGAGTCTGCGTGAGGTTAATGATGTCCAGTTAACCAGTGAATACAGGGTGCAGTGGTGGGTACGATAATCACAACCAGTTATGAATCTTAGTGCACCATGATAGACAACATCCAACATCTGCAGGATGCACCATGATAGACAACATCCAACATCCGCAGGGTGCTTGTAGGAGCATTCATGTAGAGAATGTCACCGTAATCAATGGAGGGAAGGAAAGTCACAGATACAAGGTGTTTCCTAACATTCAGTGATAGACATGATCTGTTTCTGAAAAAGAAACCCAGTTTAACTTTCAGTTTCTTCACTAGGTTTTCCACGTGGAGTTTAAAAGAGAGATGTGAATCGATCAGGATACCCAGATATTTATAGGAATCAACAAACTCAATAGGGACACCATTTGAAGATAAAATCAGAGGAGGATCTGCTGGAACCGCCTTCCTATTTGAAAAAAACATCCCTTTTGTTTTATCAGCATTTAGGACAAGTTTGAGACGGAACAAATCTGACTGGATGATGTCAAAAGCGGATTGCAGTAACTGGAAAGCCTTAGCTACTGTTTTAGCTCGGCAATAAACAACTGTATCATCAGCATAGAAATGTAAGGATGCATCAGGGATGCAGTGACCTACATTAGCTATGTAGATTGTAAAGAGAGTGGGTCCTAAAACTGAGCCTTGTGGTACACCATTTTTAACTGTTAAATAGCTGGAAGAAGTACCGTTATGTTGAACACATTGCCTCCGATTGGAAAGATAGTTAGAAAACCAACCGATGGTGTGATCAGAGAAACCGATTTCTGAGAGCTTATGACACAGGATGTTATGATCCACAGTGTCAAAAGCTTTAGACAGGTCTAAGAAAAGTGCAGCACAATAGTCCTTAGCATCCAATGCTTCAACAACATCATTCAGAACCTTCAGAGAAGCAGTTGTTGTGCTGTGTTTTTTCCTGAAACCAGATTGATGAAGAGGTAAGATGTTAAATGAGTCCAGATAATTTTTGATCTGAGAGTTTATCAAGTTACAGTTACGGCGCAGAGTGTCAGTTAAACTCGCACCTTTCTTCAGAACTGGCCACACCTCCCGGAAGTAGTCGCCACCGCCGACGTATGAGAAGCCCCTACATCATGTGACCAGTTCTCAACCATGATCTCGTGTTCAAAATGGAAGGTGCGTGTCTGTTGGGAATAATAATAATAATAATGAATTCAATTTATAACGCACTTTTCATTAATGAAAATCTCAAAGGGAATTGTAGACAAAACCCCCAAAACAAACAGTCCGCCTTGTTTTAACACACGAAATTAAGCTATAAAAAGATAACGAAATACAAATAGTCTCACATTTCAGTAAGATAATATATAATTCTGATAAAATATACTTCGGGCGGGACATGCTCTAGTATGGTAGCTGTCTGTAAACCTTCTCTTCGTCCGCAAAAAGTTCTAATCCAAGGCCAACAAAATTTAATGAAACGTACTAGGAATGCGTGATATAAACGGTACACGGTAGAAACGATAGACATTTAGCTTACGATAGAGATCTGTCTTCTACCAGCTAACCACAGTAATGCTGTGTCTAATGTAAAATCAGAGTTGTCAGATTTAATCTGTACTTTTTTAAGTTTAAAATTGTGCGTAAGTGTTAAAGTATTTTCTTCGAGAGCTAAGTAGCAAAGCTACAAGCTAACCACATCCGGCTTGCCATAGCGTTGCCGTATTCTGACGCATGCGCAAAACGCAAACGTTGGTCAGCTTTAGAGAAAGCTGCTCTCTGATCTGTTAAAGAGCGCTGTGTTGTGTGATTTTACTGCGAGACCCTCTGGTCAAAGCCACAGAGGAAACTGGTCGCCATTTTGTGTCAGCTCTTCTTAAAGCTGAAGGAGACGCCCTCTAGAGGGTTGGAGGGTGAAGTGTTTCAGTGTACAATGCTTCTCTGTTACTGTTCATTTGTTAAGTGAAAATACTGGAAACTGTTAAGAGTTAACAACATATTATTTTGTTTAAAACCTATGGTTAAAACTACATTCGATATATTTTGCACTACAAGAAAGAAGCCTAATACTTGATTCGTTATTATTTAAAAACTCTCTGGACCTAATGGTGGAATTTTCTTAATTGAGATTATTTTAGTGGTATAGCAGTTTTCAAAATAAATGATGGCAAAATGACACCCTATGCTTTTTTAAATTCCTATTTTATACCAAAAACATTTTGTGATATACAGTATATCGTTATCGCCACCCTTCACAATACATATCGTGATATGAATTTTATGGCATATCGCACATCCCTACATCGTACACATATGCATCACTGCTTGACGGCGTGTAGTGTACAATTTCTATTATTCTCAAGGTCAAGGTCACAAATCAGGGTCAAATGTTAAAACAGGTCTTAGCTTCTCTGGACCATTGCTATAGACGGCTGTATGTTGATGGGCGTGTAGCCCTACACGTTACTCTTGTTTTATTAATAATTGAGTGTATTTTATGTGTTTCCTGTAAATCTGCCTGTTTTTCCAGGCTGTTGTAAATAAGAATGAGCTCAGTCAACAAACCTGGATTAAAAAAATAAAAAATAAAAACTACAAAACTTCTCAGAACGGCCAAACCCTGTCTTGTCCATAAAAGGCAGCTGGGATGTTTCTTGGGCCACATCATGGGGGTTATTTTTACTCTTTCCAGATGTTTTCCCTCCTCAGCGAGGAGCCCACTCCGAAACGGCCCAAACGGTTCGGATCTCTTTCAAAGAATAAAATAAATACACGTCCGTGTGTAAAACTGAGCGTGATGGATGTAAGAGGACAGCGGATGTTTATTGGCGCTCTCATTGTCAAACCGTATATTTAGACGTCAGCTGTTCAAAGGTGCCAGGCGGGACTCGGCGTCCACAGGAGGGAACGCTGAAGACAATAAAGAGGTCCGGCTGGGATGTGGGACCGGCTCGCACGCCAAATACCACGACCCATCCGTTCCACCACGACAGGGTTGTCGGTAGGGCTTTAACAGAATATTTGAGTAATGGACAAATCTAGGGCATTTATCGAGATTTTAATTTCACGTCAAGTACTCTAGTGACATCATCACAACGCAGTTACATCACTAAATCAACTTCCTGTTTGTAGCACGTTGAGAACCCTATTGCGAGTTAAGCCCAACCAAACCACTTTGAGCTGAGCAACTGGAAACAGTCAAACTTTAATAACACATAAGAGGCAGGTCTATATCACAGACGTCTATCTCACTCATGGTGTGGCCAGAACACTAACATACCGCTAAGCATTATGGGAAAGACATAACACCACTCCCCAACTTCCTGTTTGGAGCTCTGTGATCACTGTAGATTGTGACAGTAGGGGGCGGTGTTGCATTGCAGGTCACATATGGTGTAACAACCGCCCCACTGTTTTAAAGTTTCGTTTTTGACGTGCCGAACGTTTCATAAACTTTTGCAGCTTAATAATAATTATAATACAGTAGTTTTGTTTTTCCTGTGACTTATCTACAGTATGATAAATGATAGGAGCATAATATATGCTCCCAATGTTTTGTTGGTCTTTTTTTTGTGTGTAAATAATGACGTTTTTATGCATTTTCATTATTATTATTATTGTTGCATCTTAAGATCCTATGACGTCATCGACTACTCGAGTTCTACTCGTGTTTTTTTACGTTAATGTCGAGTTTAAAAATTATGTACTCGTTCAACCCCTAGTACACATAAAGGTTGAATGAACGTTTGCTAGAGTTAATTAGCTGTGAACGCCATCTTGACTTGGACTCCAAATGTTAATCAGCTGTAGATTAATTCTTTGAGAGATTCACAAGATATTTTGCTAACAGACTATTGAACACGCATAAGCACACACACCCACACATAAACACAGGCAATTACTTTGTACATGATAGCCTGCCATTCATAACAGTAATAAACAGGAAATTGATGCATAAGAGTCAAAACTTGCACCTCGGCTGATTCAAGTCTTCGATAGACTTACCATTTAGGCGGGTAAATATTTTTACTTTGCTGATAATGAGATACGTTCTGAAGCAATCGATACGGTTTCCTCTAAGTGATGGAATACGGAAACTAGAGCAACGGCCGCTGTGATTTTACCACAGAACCAATAATTTAGAGAATGACCGGTGGTATTCAGAACAAGAACCTAACGCCGAGAATCTCCAGTAACACAACGCTACGGGACGAGATGAATACATTTATGATTAATTATGACTGGGGCAGCTGTGGCTGAGTGGGTAGAGCAGTCATCCTCCAATTGGAGAGTTGGGGGTTCTATTCCACAAGCAGTCACATGTTAAAAGTGTCCCTGGGCAAGACACTGAACCTCATTGCCTCTGATGTGTGTCCCATCGGTGTATGAATGTTATAAAGTAAAATGGGTAAATGAGGGCACAGGTTGTGTTGTAAAGAGCTTTGAGTATCTTTATAAGATAGAAAGGTGTTATAAAGTACAGTCCATTAACCATTTACCATTAATCGTGTATTTTAATACATGTGAAATACTTTAATCTGACTGTGTTAGGGGTGTGTAAATTATCCATAAAAGGTTTTTGTTACTTCCACATTATTCTTTTTGTAAACATGAAGAAATCTTTGGGCATATTCAAGATCAGCTTAATTTATTTCAAAAGGCTATCCTGCTGTGCAGAAAGACAAAAATAAAACCAGCTTAACTTATGAGCTGAATATGAGATGAGGCAGATCTGAAACACACAACATGGAGCTAGTTCTTAGATGAAAGGAGTTTAATTGTTTCAAATTCGGCTGGATTGATAGTTGCTACTTTTTAAGAACTGAGTGTCGCTCCTCAAAGAAAATAAGGCTAAAATAAACCAAACAGCAGCTAAAAACTAAAAGGAGCAAAATACTAGCTGACGGCTAACATAAACCAAACAGCAGCTAAAAACTAAAAGGAGCAGAACACCAGCTGAAGGTTAAAATAAACCAAACAGCAGCTAAAAGGAGCAAAACACTAGCTGAAGGCTAAATTAAGCCAAACAACCGCTAAAAACTAAAAGGAGCAAAATACTAGCTGAAGGCTAAAATAAGCCAAACAACCGCTAAAAACTAAAAGGAGCAAAATACTAGCTGAAGGCTAAAATAAGCCAAACAACCGCTAAAAACTAAAAGGAGCAAAATACTAGCTGACGGCTAAAATAAGCCAAACAGCAGCTAAAAACTAAAAGGAGCAGAACACTAGCTGAAGGTTAAAATAAACCAAACAGCAGCCAAAAACTAAAATGAGCAAAACACTAGCTGAAGGCCAAAATAAGCCAAACAACAGCTAAAAACTAAAAGAAGCAAAACAATAGCTGAAGGCTAAAATAAACCAAACAGCAGCTAAAAACTAAAGGGAGGAAAACACTAGCTGAAGGCCAAAATAAGCCAAACAGCTAAAAACTAAAAAGAGCAAAACAATAGCAGAAGCTTAAAATAAACAAAAAAGCAGCTAAAAACTAAAATAAGCAAAATAGTAGTTGAGGCTGAAATAAGACAAACAGCAGCCAATAACTAAAAAAAGCAAAATATTGGCAGAAGGTTAAAATAAACCAAAGAACAGCTAAAAACTAAAATAGTAAAATACTAGCATAAGGCCAAAATAAACCAAACAGCATCTAAAATCTAAAAGGAGCACAACAGTAGCTGAAGGCTAAAAATAAGCCAAACAACAGCTAAAAACTAAAAGGAGCAAAACAATAGCAGAAGGTTAAAATTAACCAAACAGCAGCTAAAAACTAAAAGGAGAAAAACAATAGCTGAAGGCTAAAATAAATCAAACAGCAGCTAAAAACTAAAAGGAGCAGAACACTAGATAAAAGTTAAAAAAAGCTAAATGCTAGCTGAAAGTAACAAAAGGCAGTTCTTTACAACACATGTGTCCTCATTTAACCATTTATACTATACCTATACAAAGAACAATTAGTGCTTTAGATCACATTCATACACCAATGGGACACACATCAGAGGCTATGAAGGGTTCAGTGTCTTGCCCAGGGGCACATCAACATGTGATTGCTGGTGGAATCAAACCCCCAACTCTTACATTGGAGGACGACTGTTCTAACCACTCAGCCACAGCCGTCCAAACTAAGCATACAGAACCATAAAAGCAGAAAAAAAACACAACATGAGTGCAGAATCAGCATGTGCTCAATGCTAATTAAAGAAGTGTAACAAGTGTCACTGTAACTTTTATTAAACTTACTGACAGCCATGATGAAATCTTTGTGGAGCTTGAAAGTCATCAGAGGCTCAGAGAGACATCTGGGTAAAAAAAAGAAGAAAATAAAAAAAGAATAGTTGTGATTTAGTAACACGAGCCCTCTGAACACAGCCACCTTGCTCTGTGAGTCAGTGATGGCACTGAATGCACCACTAACAGCAG
This sequence comes from Garcialebias charrua, assembly GCA_038048925.1. Classification (NCBI taxonomy): domain Eukaryota; kingdom Metazoa; phylum Chordata; class Actinopteri; order Cyprinodontiformes; family Rivulidae; genus Garcialebias; species Garcialebias charrua. The sequence goes on along the minus strand of JBBPBX010005521.1, from coordinate 58,321 downwards.
GGTGGTTTTAAAGTACTTTAATGGAGGCAGAGATGACTCCTGCCCGTTAAGGACCCGCAGCTAGCAGGGCGAGCTGACCTGAGGTAATTCTTCAAACCGCTGGTGATAGTTTTGTTGTCCCACATCTCTGGATCCAGTTCCATATCAGCAGGCGCCTTTGAAGCTGTTGACAATACATTAAAGTATTATTTTTTACGTCACCACCGCTTTTACATCACACAAGAAGAAACCTATAAGGAGGACTGACATGTGAGGGAGAATTAAAAACACAGAGGATCTTATTTTAAAAAAGGAGAAACACACACATCTAATTCACTTTGACGTTTGCCACACATATGCATGAAATGCATGGAAACAAGATTACTTTGGGTCATTTAATAAGGTAATGACAAAATAACATGAGGCCATGATGTTGTTAAACAGTTGTGCCACAGAGAGGAGCTCTTCCTCCACGCTGAACACACCACAGACACATCGGACTACCGGGTAATCAAAGGTTCCTAACCCCAACATGGGTCACAGAATATTAGATGTGGGTACTTAAACTCTCCAGATACCAATTTAGATTTGAAAATTAATCCTCATTATGTATTTTCACCATGACTGTCACAAAGAATGAACGCAGTACATTCATGAGTAAATACAAATGATAATATGGATGTTGAAACCGTTTTTGTTAAGATTGTGTTCATGTTTATTTGAATTATTGCCATTTGTTGCACACTTAAACTGGGGCAGAAATAATAGGCTGATAATAAATGGGTTCGCAAGCCTTTGTCATTTTCATTTTGTAGGTTGGGAGTTAAAATATTTGGGAACCATTGCACCAGAAGAGTCAGAAGTTATAAAAATGAAATAAATAAAAAAATCATATACAGTATATTATTGATAATACTTTGGAATCTCAAATAAAGCAAGCTTTTGATCCCAAAAATACCCAGTTGATGCAACAAAACCATTAATTAGCCAATAAAACAAGGCAGTATGATTAGCCCTAGCATCAATTATACTACTTTAAAGATCCACTGACGTGATTTTTCTACTATTCATCAAATTGCTCAAAATATATATATATTATCATTTAAATATGTTAATTTTTGCAAACAAAATGATAAATCACTTTAATTTTGCTTTAAAAGTGATTTTGAACTTCAAGCCGTGTTTAATCATGGGAAATCCGTTTACACCTGAACGCACCATCTGTGATGTAATGTGCAGAGTGAGAGGCAGAGGGCTCCAGTCTCTTCAATAGCAGACATTTTAAAACCTGACTAATTTAGCAATCTAGGTGAAGATTTAAGCTATTTGTCTTCATTTTGGGAAGCAGAAAATAGTTTGGGTGATGGAACAAGAAACAGCAGGATCTAATTTAGATCTGATGCCGTATCAGACTTACTTTTATGTGAGCTGCTCATACCGTGACAAGCCAAGAGCTCTGCCTCAACTCTGCACATGACATCACAGATGGTGCGTTCGGGTGTAAACGGATTTCCCATGATTAAACACAGCTTGAAGTTCAAAATCACTTTTAAAGCAAAATTAAAGTGATTTATCATTTTGTTTGCAAAAACTAACATATTTAAATGATAATATATATATATTTTGAGCAATTTGATGAATAGTAGAAAAATCACGTCAGTGGATCTTTAACCCCTGCTGCCATAAATGGCAGGCAATCATGTAATTTCTTGTGTCAGTCTAACTCCAAAACGTCAGCCACTGATAACTTACTACAGCCAAGACAAAAAGGACTAAAATGAAGTCACTTTGAGCTTAGCTTTAGTGAGCTAGGAGCTAAAACTTATACTTAATACATTTTGTTTAAAACTTCTGACATTCAAGGCTGAAGACATTATGCATGCTTTTAAAATAATAATATTTTTCGATGTATTTATTTATATCAGCTATTTTAATTTATTGGAACAGTATGTTGAAATGTATGCCTGCCATGTTCTGGTTTAACGATGGGAGAAAAAAGGAGTCAAGGTATGGATCCAGGCGTCTGGATAACGGACAACACTGGGAACCCTGGCCTTCCAAACAAAACTTCTGGCTGTGGGAAACTCCACCGAGAACGAGACATGACAATGGACCCACAAGGATTCAGAACACAAGAGGATATTTAGAGGGTGGAAACTAATTAACTAAACTGGAACCATCTGGGAAAATTAACTGGAGGGTAACACAGAGGGCAATCCACTGAAAGAGAACAAAGACCCTGAAAACACAAAAAAGGTAAGGACACAACAAACATATCATGATAATGCCAATAAATTATGCAATTAGTAATATATCTTCAAATAATTTTCATTTCATTTAAACTAGTTTTTTCAGATTTTTCAGTATGGGTACTTGCTGATACTGAGTTTTGATACAGAGTAGTTAATGAGTTATTACTATTAGAAAAACGTGTCTTTTATTAGGAACACAGCAAACATTCTGCTGTCTTAAATCACCTTTGATCTTAAAAGATATCTACACTATGGCTATTTAAAAAAAAAAGTCCTCTTTTACATTGCATGTCCCATGAGCCAGCTTTGGTAAGCAAGGGTCAGAGCGCCAAGGTCCCCGCCTTCGACCACTGCCTTCGGCCACTGCCCATTGATTCATGCACCCAACTTTTAAGGCCCTTCCTGCAGGTGGTGGGTCCACAGGAGGGCAAACCCATGCTGTTCCTTCTGGCTGAGCCCGACCGGGCTCTATGGGTAGAGATCCGGTCACCAGGCGCTCACCGACGAGCACCTCCCCCAGGCCTGGCTCCAGGGTGGGGCCCCAGTAACCAACGGCCGGGCAAGGGACACAGAGTTCCTTGTTTTGTTTTGTCAATAAAACTCTTCTGAATCGTTCTTTGTCTGGTCTGTCACCTAGGACCAATCTGTCTTGGAAGACCCTACCAGAGGCAATTATAATAGCCCCCGACAGCATATAGCTCCTACACAGTAAAAAAAAAAATCCGTAAAAAAACGGAAAATGTCCTGGTAATTTTCTGCCAGTACATTCTCCGTTTTTTTTACAGATATTTCCGTAAACCCTAAAATGGATTTTTCCCATAATTTAACAGTTTTTTAAATGTATAATTTACATACATTTCTGTTAATCTAGGGTGCCAGGTAAATGGAGTCCTCTTTCGCGCTTCTTCTCAAAGGTTCTTGTTCCCAAGGTGCTTTGAGCAAAAAAAATAATAATGGAGAAACCCCTGTAAAAAATGATAACGGAAAATTCCTTCACACTTCCACAGTACATTTACCTGTTTTTTTTACGGATTTTTTTTACAGTGTAGGATCATTCAGGCCCACAAACTCCTCCACCACGATAAGGTGGCGAGTTGAGGTTGTTCGGGCATCTGGTAAGGATGCCCCCTGGACGCCTCCCTAGAGAGGTGCTTTGGGCATGTCCAACTGGGAGGAGACCCCGGGGAAGACACAGGACATGCTGGAGAGACTATGTCTCTTGGTTGACCTGGGAACGCCTTGGAATCCTCCCAGAAGAGCTGGAAGAGGTGGCTGTGGAAAGAGATGTCTGGGCCTCCCTGCTCAAGCTGCTGCCCCCACGACCCGACTTTGGAATAAGCGGAAGTTGATGGATGAATGGCCTCTTTTACTTGTAAAGTGGAAGAGGAAATGACGTCACTAGGCAGAAAGTGGTATCGGTTTGAAGTATCAGGGTGTTTCTATGAGTATAAGTGGCCACTGCTAATCAAAAAGTTAGCTTTGCTAATGTTAAACCACTAAACTGGTAAAAAAAAAACAACAACAAAAAAACCAGTGGAAGCTAACACTAACCCCCTAACTGCTAAGACGATGTCACCCATCATCGTCATCTGTACGCATAGTCAGCCAATAGCGTACCAAACAAACAAACTCTTTGAGACATACCCACTACAGACAGGAACAAGCTTATGAATACTGTTAGTGGACAAAGTTAGTGAAACCTAATTTGTCAGAAGCTAATTCTGCTAACGATTTCCAAAGTTGTGGTGGCATGGTGGAGCAGTTGGTAGAGCTGCCGCCTCTCGTGCAGATCTAGGTCGCCAGACCAAATCCCAGCCAGAAGCCTTTCTGTGTGGAGTTTGCATTTTCTCTCCATGCATGTAAATGGAGCTTACTTATACAGTATAGCGCTTTCCTGCCCCCTATGAGGGGCCCCAAAGCGCTTCACAGTACAGTACCAGCCATCCACCCATTCATACACACATTCATACACCGGTAGCGATAGCCTGCCATGCAAGGCGCCAACCAGTCCTACCGGGAGCAACTCGGGGTCAAGTGTCTTGCCCAGGGACACAACGAGGCATGCAGTGACCGGGGATCGAACCTGGAACTTTCCGGTCCTGAGCCGGCTGCCCTGCCTCTACACCATCTCGGCATGTGTGGGTTTTCTCCAGGTACCGTATTTTTTGGCGTATAGGTCGCACCTTTTAATCATTTTTTCATGGCCTGCGACCTATACTCAGGTGCGACCTATATATGGCTTTTTTATCACTTTCGGCAAAACAAATTTTAAAATCCAGCTAATTTCCAATTACATTCATTTATTAAGGAAAAGTTCAGCTCAGACACATATTTGCTATAATTTTAATCAAACAAATAATTGTTTTTAAGTGTTAATCTTCTTAAAAGCCTTGCTGTGCGCTCCTTGTGGCAGACATTTGCAGCAGAGCTAAACGTAGGTGCGACCTATCTAGGGATTTTTCCAATCTATTGGTAATAATTGGACAACGCGACCTAAACTCCGGTGCGACCTATACTCCGAAAAATACGGTACTCCAGTTTCCTCCCACAGACCAAAGAAACATGCATGTTCGGCTGATTGGTAACTCTAAATTTTCCCTAGGTGAGAGAAAGAGAGAAAGAGAGTGAATGCTTGTTTGTTTCTAAGTGTCCCTGTGATGGACTGGAGACCAGTCCAGGGTGACACCAGCCTCTTGCACAGTGATAACTGGAAATGGGCACCAGTGACTCGTGTGACCCAAAAAGTAAAAAGCGGGTAAAATATAATGGATGGATGGATTTCCAAAGTTAGAAAAAAAAAACACTAATCTGCTAAACAAAAAAATGAGTTCTGCTGTTAGCTGTTAGTAGAACTGTGCCCATCACTGAGTATACTGTAAATATGACCGCACTTGAGGCTGGTAACAGGACACCACTAGTTTCAACTGCGTATTTGGTGTTGGATGACCCCTACGGGCATCCCGACAACTTTTGGAGCCATCATGTTAAATTTCAGCTACTTACAAAACACGGTGCTCATCAGCTTCTGCACTTTAGAGTTGACCCCTCCGATTCTGTACAACCCCATTGTGTTTATCCCTATGTTGTAAAAGGAAAGCACAAAGGACATACACTGTTAGTTCAGGCATGGCACATGCCACAGCAAGTGAATGAAAAATAAGATAATCATAATCATAATTAGTGCCAGACAAATAATCTGACACCTGAAAGCCTGGACATTTAAAGGCCTCACCTCTCTTCTCAACCAGGTCAATGCATTTCCTTATGAAGTTAAAACCTGCCTCATTAAGATATGCTGTAAGAAAACACAGGAGGAGGGTTGACATGTCATTTAGTGGTTGGGTTAATTACACATCATGTTGGAATAATCAGCTTTCCCTTATGCCTGTGCTTAAACTAACAAGATTGGCTACAAAAAATAGCATTTCCTGCAAAAATGCACGTTGAAGGCTTTTTGCTCAACGATTTTGCTGAAAGTTGCTGAAGAAGCTGAACCCAAACTGCATTTCAATTGCTGAACCACCATTATTTGTTTAATATGAAAAGTTGAATATGTAACCAAAAATAATTGAACGATTTGCTGAAACGCTAGCAAATACTAGTGGGACTACATGTCCCACATCAAGGCAACCGTCAACATCAATGAGGACCCTCATCAATACGCATACCGTGAGAACCGATCAACAGAGGACGCCATTTCTTCCGTGGTCCACACTGCTCTCACCCACCTGGATCAGAAGGACTCATACGTGCGTCTGCTCTTTGTGGACTTCACATCTGCCTTCAACACCATGATCCCCCAAACTCTGATAGACAAACTATCTACACTTGGACTAAGCCCCTCTATTTGTAACTGGGTACTAGACTTCTTAACAGACAGACCACAGTCCGTGAAGATCCACAACTTCTCCTCCTCCACCATAACCCTTAGCACTGGCTCTCCTCAGGGATGTGTGCTGAGCCCCCTTCTGTTCACTCTGCTCACATATGATTGTACAGCCACACTTCCAGGCTGTCATATTGTTAAGTTTGCAGATGATACAGCGGTGGTGGGATGCATTACAAACAATGATGAGTCCAGCTACAGACAGGAGGTGGAACACCTGGAGAGCTGGTGCAAAGAGAACAATCTTCACATGAATGTGAAGAAGACAAAGGAGATGATTGTGGACTTCAGAAGGAACAAACACAACCATGCCCCACTGAAAATAGGTGGGTCTGCAGTGGAAGTGGTCTCCAGCTACAAATACTTGGGTGTACACATGAATGATAACCTCAGCTGGAGCAACAACACCACCAGCCTGATCAAGAAAGGTCATCAGAGACTCTACTTCCTCAGACGGCTGAGACGAGCTGGTCTGAGCAGCCCAGTCCTCACCTCCTTCTACAGGTGTGCAGTGGAGAGCATCCTGTGCTCCAGCATCAACGTGTGGCATGGAGGCTGCACAGTTGAAGAGAGGAAAGCTCTGCAGAGAGTGGTGAAGGCTGCACAGAAGTCTGTTGGAGTCAGTCTCCCCACCATCACAGACATTTACACCTCCAGATGCAGGAAAAGAGCCACCTGCATCATGAAAGACCTCACTCACCCAGCACACTCACTCTTTGCCCCACTCCCCTCAGGACGGAGGTTGAGGAGCATCAAGTGTAGAACCACTAGACTGAGGAACAGCTTCTACCCTGAGGCTGTTAGACTCATGAATAAATAAAAATAAAATAAAAAAATAAACACTGCAAAATATCACATCATGCTGATGCTGATCTGTTTTCTTGTTGCTGTATTCATCTGTGACCATCTGCTCATACAAACTCATGTTCGTGCTGCTGTTTATTCCCACTATATTAGGCTTAGTGTATTACTAGTTGATGCTTTTCTTAGTTAGTTCTAGATGTTATTACTGTTTTTCTCTTTCATTGTTGTTGGATGTAACTGGGACCTCGTGTACATAATCTCGTTTTCATCTCATGTACCACATGCGGTGCAAATGACAATAAAGACTCTCTGACTCTGACTCTGACTCTGAAATAGCAAGAAAAAGCCAACTTAGAGTCAGAAGTAGAAACATGCTAGCAAAAAGCAGGAAAACGTTAGCTAAGAGTTAAAATAAATAGTCAAAAATTGCAGAAAATGTTAGCTTAGAAGCAAAAGTGTCAAAACTTCATCAGTATAATGTAATAATAATAATGTGTTTGTCTGTCATCTGCGTATGTTTCCCATACACAGACGAAATTCGTCTCTGCATTTAACCCAACCACCCCAGGTGGTGCAGTGAGCAGCCAGGGGGCGCTCGGGGAGCTGGAGAAATAGGTGTGCACTCATAGACACCCCAAGGTGTGAAGTGGCCGGGACGCGAACCCGCGTCAGCCAGCGGGCGCTCGGGAAGCACAATAGTGCTAGAATAAGCAAAACGCTAGTTAAAAATAAGCCAGAAAAAGCTATTCTGGAAGCAGACGAATCAAAATGCTAACAAAAAGCGGGCTAATGCTAGCTAATAGCCAGAAATGGCAAAACACTAGTAAAAAGCAGAAAATGCTAGCTAAGAGCTAGAAGTAGCTAAATGTTAGCAGATAACAACATACCATAACAAATAATATTCAGTTTCTTCAGCAGCTTTCCGCAAAACCATTCAGTAATAGGCATTCACACGGCATTTTTGCAGGACACGCAACTTTTTCTAGTTAACTTATTTTAATGACAAAAGAGGTTTGGAAAGATAAAAACACTTACTTTCCTCCTTTTTGCTTAATATGGCTGGCAGGTTGTAAATCTGAAGAAAACAAGGACAAATGAAATGATCAAAACGTTGCTTCTAAATTAATTTTAGACTATTACACCACTGTCCTTGTGCTTTAGGTGATCTTTAACGTTGGTCGCTATCAAGTTAATGTTTTTGCCTTTGCGTCTGTGTTCATTCGTCTGTACTAATTATCTCGTAAGCAGAGGTAGGTTTTTAATCAACCTATTAAAGCAAAAAAATTCAATATGAATAACATCTAAAACTGGAGTCAACCCAGTTCAAGACGGATGCGACAATGTTAGCCAGTACAAGTGGTACGCCGATGTCCCCCATCGCTGAAGGATTTGAATTGTGACTGTTTGTAGTTTTCCAGATGATAGCTTTTTCTGGAAATCTAGTAAACTTTAATGTTTCTAGTGCAAAATATTCAAGTGGACAGGAGTCGCATTGTATTTAAAAATAGTTTTTTTTTTTTTTTTGCTTGTGTGATGCAGTGCAGGGTGACGGATCCTGACAAATGGAAGGAGCAATTTTATCCACAATCAGGCACAATGGAGTAGCCGAGGTATAGCTAATGGTGGCCTTAGTCATAGATTAAATTCAATTCAGTTTATTTATATAGCACAAAGTCACAACAGAAGTTGTCTCAGGGCACTGAACAAAGGCAACCGTGGAAAAATAAATCCCTCCTAACAGGAAGAAACCTCCAGCAGAACCAGGCTCAGGACGAGCGGCCATCTGTTTTGACCGTCTGGGGTTTGGAAGATTGGAAGACCGGCTGGAAGATTAATCTTCGGCCACCCCAAGAGCCACCTCAGGGATAGGGACGTTTTTTTAAGCCTAGATGCAGCTGCACTGTAAAATAAAAGTTGGCACATTGCTTCAAGTTATCCAACTTCTCTAGTTTACATTTGTACATATAGCCCTGCAGCCAACTTGGATTCTGACATTGTGACCCAGGGGTGTCAAACTCACTTACAAAAGGAGGTCAAAATTAAAACCTTTTTTCAAACTAAAGGCCAATTTCAGAAATCAGATACTCAACCTCTTTTCTTGATCACAGGTTCCTCAACAAGAGTTTGATTGGT
>JBBPBX010005521.1:0-24693 GCA_038048925.1 Garcialebias charrua | reverse complement strand
CTAAATTAGATCCTGTTGCTTTCTTGTTCCATCACCCAAACTATTTTCTGCTTCCCAAAATGAAGACAAATAGCTCAAATCTTCACATAGATTGCTAAATTTGTCGGGTTTTAAATTGTCCGCTATTAAAGAGACCAGATTCCTCTGCTTCACAGTCTGCACACTACATCACAGATGGTGCGTTCGCGTGTAATCGGATTTCCCAAGATTAAGCACGGCTTGAAGTTAAAAATCACTTTTATAGCAAAATTAAAGTGATTTATCATTTTGTTTGCAAAAACGAACTTATTTAAATGATGAAATATATATATTTTGAGCAATTTGATGAATAGTAAAAAAAAATAATGTCAGTGGACCTTTAAGCCCCTAAACTGTTTTTTTTTTTTTACTTGGTTCTAAAGTGAGAAAAACTTTGAATGCCACTGTTGTGTTCATGACAATCAAACTGGGTATACTGGGTCTACTCTACCTGTTTGCATTTGCAATTGTTTCTATCTTAACATGAGTTTTTCTTTTCTGTCTTTCCACCTATACATTATAAAGTACACCTGGACCTGCCAGTCTGTGTTTGTTTCTTCTTCCCGTTTCTCTCAAATCCAGCCAGTCGAAGCAGATGGACGCTTGTCCTGAGCCTGGTTCAGCTGGAGGTTTCTTCCTCATGAAGGAATTTTTCCTTTCCACTGTTGCCATTGTGCTTGCTCAAGATAAGAGACTGCAACAAAGTGAAGATTCAACACAATCTGCTGGCTTCCTTAGATAGAGAACGTTTAATTTTTGGCTTGTTTATGAATATGAATGCTTCTGTTCAGTCATTCAACACTTGCTTTTCTCAAGGGCGGGACGTCTCCTCTCAGTCTCCGCTTTGCTTTTGCTTTGTCTCGTCTGTGAAACTGTCTGAGAGCCTCTCTTCTACAAAGTCTTCAGAATCATAACTATGGTCTTTAATTTGGTCAGTTGGTCCCTCAACGCCCTCTGCGTAATGTCAGCGTCACTATATGTGTCACTATGTACTTGTGTACAAGCCTTTTCTTCATTACCACATTTTTGACCTTCAAACAGAGGTCAAAAATGTGTTTGGAATTTTTTTTGTCTCCAAACCCTATGTGTCCTTTTTCACCACTTTTATTGTCTGTCCAACAGATCTCACTTGTAAATGAGTCTTTGAGGATCAATGTGACCGAGGACGGCCAGAGGCAAATCCAGAGTCCTGAAATGATGACAGAATGTTTATTCAGCTGGGCTTCTCTGAAAAGTCAGTGGAATTCCTCAGTAGAAGGGTTGGGAGGGGTGAGAGCGTCAGGTTTACAAAACTTCTACAGGCGTGTCGAGATAAGACGACCTGTCAAGGCCAGTCGGGGAGCCAAATGTCAGATAAACACAATTATTTTGGGGACAAGCAGAACTTTAATGACATCTACCGTCAGTCTGTGTCGGTCCACTCACTTTCGAAATGTCCAAATTAAATGACCATACCAATGGAGCGTGCCTGAGAAAAATCCCCGAGATCTAATCCATTCAGTGAAAAGTCTAGGTTCTCAAGACATGAACAGGCAGCCTGACCAGGTCCAGATTTGCCGCCAACGTCTTCCTTGTGTATTGATAGACCAGGAACCAGCCGAATCCAAAAGCAGGAACCAGTTATCATAAATCCAATTAAATATGCGTCCTTAAGATCCACAGATGACAGCAGAGATAGACACGTCATCAAGTCTTCCAAGTCGATGAGATATCCAGCTGTGTGCATGCCAACAGGGCAAATCGGCTCACCTACAGCCTGACTTCTTGTTGAAGAAATGTTATCAGTTGTGTTGAGGGACCAACTGACCAAATTGAAATCCATAGTTATGATTCAGAAGATTTTGCAGAAGAGAGGCTCTCAGACAGTTTCACAGACAAGACAAAGCAAAAGCAAAGCGGAGACCGAGAGGAGACGTCCGCCCTTGAGAAGAGCAAGTGTTGAATGGAAATAGCCTCAATGTATATATTCCGGACTTACGAGCTCACTAACGAACAGTAAATTTGTAAAGAACATACAAAAAATACAGCACTTTTATGTGTTTTTAGATGAAAGTGTGTTAGCTAACCGTTGTAAACGAGTTTCTGAGCATGTTTATGAACTAGTATGAACGTTTGTGTTGAAAAACGAGTGTTCGTAGTAGCGCTAGCATAAATTTTCCGACTTACGACCGAAAATCCGGACTTACGAGAACACGTGTTTCGTGTTCCGACGTACGAGATTTTCGTCTTNTATATATTTATATATATATATATGTATATATATATATGTATATATCAGAGTCAGAGTCAGAGAGTCAGAGAGTCTTTATTGTCATTTGCACCGCATGTGGTACATGAGATGAAAACGAGATTATGTACACGAGGTCCCAGTTACATCCAACAACAAATGAAAGAGAAAAACAGTAATAACATCGAGAACTAACTAAGAAAAACATCAACTAGTAATACACTAAGCCTAATATAGTGGGAATAAACAGCAGCACGAACATGAGTTTGTATGAGCAGATGGTCACAGATGAACACAGATGAACACAGCAACAAGAAAACATATCAGCATCAGCATGATGTGATATTTTGCAGTGTTTATTTTAATTTTATTTTTATTTATTCATGAGTCTAACAGCCTCAGGGTAGAAGCTGTTCCTCAGTCTAGTGGTTCTACACTTGATGCTCCTCAACCTCCGTCCTGAGGGGAGTGGGGCAAAGAGTGAGTGTGCTGGATGAGTGAGGTCTTTCATGATACAGGTGGCTCTTTTCCTGCATCTAGAGGTGTAAATGTCTGTGATGGTGGGGAGACTGACTCCAACAGACTTCTGTGCAGCCTTCACCACTCTCTGCAGAGCTTTCCTCTCTTCAACTGTGCAGCCTCCATGCCACACGTTGATGCTGGAGCACAGGATGCTCTCCACTGCACACCTGTAGAAGGAGGTATATATATACAGGGGGTCCCCGACTTATGAGCGCTCTTACTTACGAGGTTCCGGACTTACGAGCTCACTAACGAACAGTAAATTTGTAAAGAACATACAAAAAAACAGCACTTTTATGTGTTTTTAGATGAAAGTGTGTTAGCTAACCGTTTGTAAACAAGTTTCTGAGCATGTTTATGAACTAGTATGAACGTTTGTGTTGAAAAACGAGTGTTCGTAGTAGCGCTAGCATAAATTTTCCGACTTACGACCGAAAATCCGGACTTACGAGAACACGTGTTTCGTGTTCCGACGTACGAGATTTTCGTCTTACGAGATAGTCGTAGGAACGGAACTCGCTCGTAAGTCGGGGACTACCTGTATATATATAAATACTAAATATAGTGATTCTACTTTGCGCTTTTGCACCTCTCGCGGGGGTTGGGTGTGGAACATTACCCCTGCGAAAATCTAGGGTCTACTGTATATTCATCACAGTGCCACATACAGAGCTGGTATAGTTGCATCGTTTGGGTTGTTTTCAGTTTCTGTGTGGATGAAAACAAATCTACAAACGTGTGCGTTTAAAAGGAAAAACAAGAGCTTTTTGGAAAAACAGCGTTCCCATGTGGATGGGGCCTGTTACCAGCACTGGAGAGCAATCATCAAGTGATCATCAACAGAATGAATGCACTTGCCAACTCTGTGAAGGCGCACAGAATGCACATGAACCTACCATTCGGGAGATTTCCTTATCTGATTGCTTTGTACTCACTCATGAATAAATCAGATGCAACAGGAAAATATTCAAATGCAGATTGCTTTGTAGGGGAATTTATAACCGGTGAAGCCTCATGCTGCTGTTTGGAGACTTTAAATGGCAGCTGTATCGGTGGGAAACTTAGTTAAATTCTGAAACCAGAACTCTGGAAGAAAAACAACAATAGAACAAAATGCTGTCCCCTCTTTTTTGTTCGGTTTTTCAGAAGTAAGGATGTTGAGGACTCACAAAGACTGAGAAATATGGACACTGGCAAGTTTTCACACTGGACATAACGAGCCACAGGGCCATCCTTTCTGAGCCTTTGAACACCATGGCAACAGATGTAAGCTGCAAGGGAAGTTAAACATGTCTTTGTAATCATATAGGCCTTATACAATGGATACTGTATATAGGAAAAAATGCAAACTACCATAAATTTATCTGACACTTTTTAAGCTTTTTGTTCAACACCTAATGCAAATATCACTGGCTAGACAGACAATATGTGCAGCATATTTCACCACAATTTCAATATTAAAATGATTTCATGAGCAGTGACTTGAAAGGGAGCCGGCTGCAATGTATCTATGAGCTCATTAGGGATCGCTAATCAGAGTATGAGTCCAGGCTGGTGATTAAACAGCAATGACTGAGCTATTTTGATGTTCTACTACCCATGAGTCGATCTTAGAAAACAAGGGAGGCAGGGAGAACACAAACTTATAGGTTCAATTCTTGCTACTTTACTGAAAAGCCAAAACAAACAAACAAAACGCTTTAATACCTAAACACCCTGAACTTCAGAGATGCTGGCCAATTAGCAAGAATTAATTACAACATCTGCTCAGGAAGAGTTCAAAAACAAATACCAAGGCTTCTACATACGGTAGATAATATTTGGACTGTGAAGTGAAAAAATGATTTCAAAATGTACTGTAACCTTTAATCATGTGTTACTTACAGAATTTGGAATAAATATAAATGTAAATAATGAAAATAATATGCATGCTTTGGTAGAACACTGTGAATTTTAATTTTGTGTTTGATCTCTAACTTTGTTAAAGTTAAAATAAAAATGCATAAAAGGTTATATGCTCATAAATTTAAACTTTAAAGGTTTTCTTACTATTATTGTGGGAAAAAAAGAGAAATTTGACCAGTTCTGCTGAAATATTGGTCTATATTGTCTCCTATAAAGATTTTTTATTATTAATCTTTAATAACCAGACAAATCTGATTGAGATCACAGATCTCTTGCAAGGGAGGCCCACACAAACACAAGAACAGACAAACTCTCCCCTAGAAAAGCCCCAGACCCAAAACAGGGATTGAACCCAGGACCTTCTTGCTGTAAGGCAACATTTCCAACCGCTAATCCACCGTGCTGTCAAATGTCTTCAGCTAACCCTGTCAAGATGAGCCTATATAGAGTATTTCTTACTACACAAACCTGAAATACCAAGTGGAAGAAAATGTTTTTTTCCATCAATAAACAACATGTGTTTATTACTAAAATGAGCCAACTTATTAAAATATCTTTATCTATAATAAGGGGCAATGAGACTATTGTGAAAATTGTTAAAATATGTCATATAATGGCTTCTCAATCATACTTTACACGTCAAAGATAACATTATAAAATGAACTTTGACTGCTGCCTAGCCATGTGTTTATTTTACCATTATGAAGACTGTTCTCACAGAAATTTGGCTTTATTAAAAACCGGAGGCATTGAGGAAAGTCAGAGAAAGTTCATTTTCCTGAGGACAGACAGGAAACAAAGCCAATCTGTCCTGAACTCAGAGCCACTTTCAGGTCAAAAGAGGAGTAAAAACACTGGAAGCAATTATTGTAGGACTACAAGCTGTCATTATATTGCTTCTTTCAAAATGGTTCCCTGAATAGCAGATACCTTTTCAGTAAAAAAAAAAACCTGGAATCTAAGAATGTTTTTGATACTTACTGGTAATGATTTTGGAGCTAAATCTTTTGCAATTCATCTATTTTCTGCCAAATTTATTGCTTTTATGCATCTACAGTATCTATCCATCTACAGTATCTATCCATCTATCCGTCCATCCATATACTGTACTGTACTGTATATATATATATATATATATATATAATTAGATTTCTAGTTTTACATATTGAAGAAAATGGTTAAACAATAAATGTCACATTTGTTACACATATAATTTGATTTCTAGTTTTACATATTGAAGAAATGGTTAAACAATAAATGTCACATTTGTTACACATATAGTATATTTTTTTAATTTATGTACTGTATATCATTAACATTTATTTTATTTTTCTACCTTAGGGTTGCTAAAAGCATTAGAGGGAAGACGTGTGATAAAAGTCCTCACCTCTACAGCTTCACACCTGAAATCAACCAAGAGATTTTAGGTAATATTTGAATAAATTCATCAGGATGTCTTGTATAAATTGATTATTATTATGGTGACATTATTTACATGAACGCTCCTGCAAGCACCACTGCACCCTGTATTCACTGGTTAACTGGACATCATTAACTTCACACAGACTCTTCCACTGGTACATTTTCATCTTCAAATCACTTCTTGGTCTGCTGCCTTCATACATCTCCTGCATGTCACGCTGTCACTGCAGTTACAACATGCACACTCAGGCCTTCATTATCTGCTTTGTCCCCTCAGTGCGGACTGAACTCGGCAAAAAAATATTTTCCTGCTCTGCTCCTGTTTCCTGGAGCACCTTGCAAAAATATCTGAAGCTGTCCACTTTGATTTCTTTAAGAGCTTTGAAACAACTGCTAAGTTCATGGCAAAAAACAATGCAGACATGTTCCTGTTTTCAGTATTTCACCTCGTTTCATAATGTAGCTTGATTTGAGTTTTTTTTAAATCACTAATTTAATGTAATTTTTATTTTATATGCATGTTATGGCTGTTTTATTGTTGTGTGTACCTCATCTGTGGTTTTTTGTTTAAAACAGGCCTCGTAAATGAGTCCTCATGACTCAATGAGACTAACCTGCATAAATAAAGGTTGAATGAATAAAAGGATAGTGGTTATTTAAACATGTATTTCTTTGTAAAAGTGATCCACTGTGGGATAGATAATTTTTCTGTGTGTTAAACATTATTTTCTGGTGAAGATTCTCAGTCGTCCAGGACATGATAAAATCAGAACAAGCGCTCAATACAAAAACAACTGGACTTTATTTGTTACAGAAAACGTTTCACTCTCTATCCAAAGGGCTTTTTCAATTCTTTTTCAATTTCAATTGAAAAAGCCCTTTGGATAGAGGGTGAAACATTTTCTGTAACAAATAAAGTCCAGTTGTTTTTGTACTGAGCGCTTGTTCTGATTTTAAACATTATTTTGTATGCTGGTGAAGATTCTCAGTCATCCAGGACATGATGAATCAAAAAAGGCATTCAATACAGAAACAACTGGACTTTATTTGTAACAGAAGACGTTTCGCTTCCCATCCGGGGAGCTTTATCAATTCAATGAGGAGACAGTGAGAGAGAGAGAAGTTATAAGCAGGCTGAGCCACTGACACGCACCAACCTATGTAAATTGGAAGCTAACACACACACATACTTGGGATAACACGTGCCTGTGACCCATTCAAAGTTCAGTGTGTGAAAGCAGACCTTACAGAAAACACACACACATCCTACTGTATGTAAATTGACAAATCACACCTCACACATTGATAGCAGGGACCTGTCAAAGTCTTTGTTAGTCTAATTCACAAACAAAGCTCCTCTGTTCTCATCAGGTGAGAAACGTCTGGGAATCAGCTGCAGAGCCGCACCATAAGTTTTAGAAAGTTGGAATCTTAGACCTCCTCCTCTGTTTAACGATGGTTTCTCTCGTTTTACATAAACCGCCTCCTTCACTTTGGACCGAGAGCACAGGTGGTTTGAGAGGGGTGTGAAGGAGGCGATTTATGTAAAAAGAGAGAAACCGTCGTGAAACAGAGGAGGAGGTCTAAGATTCCAACTTTCTAAAACTTATGGTGCGGCCCTGCAGCTGGTTCCCAGACGTTTCTCACCTGATGAGAACAGAGGAGCCTCACTTGTGAATTAGACTAACAAAGACTTTGACAGGTCCCTGCTATCAATGTGTGAGGTGTGATTTGTCAATTTACATACAGTAGGATGTGTGTGTGTTTTCTGTAAGGTCTGTTTTCACACACTGAACTTTGAATGGGTCACAGGCACGTGTTATCCCAAGTATGTGTGTGTGTTAGCTTCCAATTTACATAGGTTGGTGCGTGTCAGTGGCTCAGCCTGCTTATAACTTCTCTCTCTCTCTCACTGTCTCCTCATTGAATTGATAAAGCTCCCCGGATGGGAAGCGAAACGTCTTTTGTTACAAATAAAGTCCAGTTGTTTCTGTATTGAACGCCTTTTTTGATTATTTTGTTTGTTTTAATTGACAGGAGTCATCAGAATGGAGACCTGTAACTCGTAAGTACCAGTTCCTTGTTACACCCAGAGACATTTGAATTAGAAATTTGTATATAAAACAATCCCCTTTTTTGGTTGTACTTGATTAGTCTGAGTCAGGCTGAAAGTTTCAGTTTGTGGTGAGAATGAATCACACGGCACCACCGTACAGTATATCAGAAGTCAAAGACCTGGACTTTGTTTTAAAGGGTGTGGTGTTACTGTATCCTGCTCAGCTTGTTTTGATTATTATACAGCTATGATAAGGGTTTAAACCTTTTTGTTTGGGCTATTTGTGCATATTATAAAGTTACGTATGCTACATGGATCTACTTGCCTGCATCTTGTTAAATTTATATTTTAGTTTATTTTTAAGATGCGAAGCAACTTGCTCAACCGATCAGCTCTTCGTCATTTGTTGTAATCTAACTCTAGGACACGCCTCGTCCTATGCAGAATAAATCATGAGACTTGATGCCATCTGCTCATCAGCTAAGGCGGAGAAGGCGTGTGCTTGAGCATCAGGTTAAAGCGGTGAATCGTTTATTCTGATTTAGTGAGTTTGTCAAGTCCAAACTAACAATTTTATAGCTGAATTCAATTGAATTGGAGCCTCACCTGAAACTGGGCTTTACAAACCAGCTGACTGATTCCTACCCCTGCCTTTAGAGGAGGAACCAGACAGCATAGCTTGTGACTTCAAGAATGGACAAGACCTGTTGGAAGAAAAACATTTCCACAGGACTCTGCATTAAAATGTAGAGTAATTGGCTTTGAAATTATAAGAAAACTCACCGTAAAGCCTGTTTCTGTGCATCAGAAGGACTCCATTAATGTAGTTTAAGCATCTGATTAGGATATTAGGATATCTGTCCATGGAAAATTTTTAGAGAAACCCATCTGGAAAGAAGCCGCATGGTTGATCCAAAATGTGTCAGCAGGATCAGATCTTAGAAGTCCTCAGGACACCCCAGGTGGATCTAGAAGGCATTTCTAAGGAGGATACCCAGCTTAACTTGTAACTGGAGAGTGACCCTGGATATATAACAGAGAAAATGGATTTTGGGAGTTTTGCTCTGTTTCACTGTTCATGGCAGGACTGATGTGGACTCATGTCATCTCGCTGTTCTTTTTATAAAGCATGGGGGTGGGATAAAAGATGTCCATTAGCCTTAGATTGAACTATGATGGACACTGAGTACATTCAGATTGAATGGGTAGTATTGATGCATGTCCAGGAGCACAAGAGACTGTCTGATAAAGTGATATTCACCATTTATTGAATTAAGATCATTTCTGTTTTTCAGATTTAAAGCAAACATTTTTTCTGATTTTCCACGTCCCAATGGAATAAAAGGTAAGCTACCCTCACCTGAACCTCACTTTAAACAAAAATATGCATTTTGTTTAAACCAGTTCCTTCCTTGCTATGTTTTGTAGGTGCAGCGTACCTGAAACAGGCATCAAGCAAAGTGCTTGAACATAGATGCGAGAAGATCTTCTTAAATCGTCCAACTGGTGCCACGTTGACAATAGGACCACTGGAGGACACAGAGTACAGAGACAATCCTGGTGAGCTGGACGGGTGCAGCAAGTTCTATCTTTCTACGACAGGAAAAATGGAGGTCTTCGGTTATGTGGAGGGCACACCTTACCATTGTGAGCAGCTTATCCTGATGATATGTGGGGATGGGAAGATGTATGGTTATGATGGAGATGAGCTTCATGAGGTGGCTTCCAGCCTGAGTCATCTCATTGAAGTGGGAATAGACTACCCTGCATCCAGTAGCTATTACTATGGGGAGGCCTTCAAACAAATGGTGGGTCACTGACGGAGAACATGTACGTTTTTATGGTGGCTTTAATGAGGGGTCACTTGAGAATAGTACGTAGTAGTAATGGTAGTTATTTGTTATCTGTCACATTTAGACCACAGAGGACTGGGACACGGTGAGGAGCAGCCCTCAAGTGAAGAAGCTGGAAGAAAAGCGCCGTGAACTGATCGCTTCACCTTCACGCAAATCCAAAGTCTCGGAGTTGATTGAAAAGAGCAAACAGAAACGGAGGTAGCTGTCCATATCTTAGGGGATTAGTTAAAAAAATGTGATCTCTCCTTTTGTTACATATTTAAAACTGTTAAAAAACACAATTTTAGCACTTCTTGAACTGTGTCTAAATCTTTAACCAAATGAAAGCTATTAC
This sequence comes from Garcialebias charrua, assembly GCA_038048925.1. Classification (NCBI taxonomy): domain Eukaryota; kingdom Metazoa; phylum Chordata; class Actinopteri; order Cyprinodontiformes; family Rivulidae; genus Garcialebias; species Garcialebias charrua. The sequence goes on along the minus strand of JBBPBX010005521.1, from coordinate 14,353 downwards.
TGTGTCTCTGTTAAGGTGGCTGCGGCAGTTCAGACTTGAACAATATAAAAACAAACATGACTGACACCAGCCTACTGAGACTGCTGAAGGGATCTCTGACTAGTTGGAACAATGTTTGATAAACAATTACTTCAGCTATAAAAACAAGACACTAAAAATACTGTAGGTTGTTTAGTTTTTATAATTTTCCAAAGATTTGACACGTGCGTCTCCCTCTTTATTTACACATCAGTGTACTCTGAGTAAATGACGTAGACTGGCTTTGACGTTCAGCCCTTTATTTTAAACTGGAGCACTTTGACTCTTAATATTTAATAGCATTAGCCCCAGAGCTAATATATGTACGGTTAGCTCCAGAGGTAATATGTGTAGCGTTACCTCCAGAGGTAATAATATGTGTAGCGTTAGCTCCAGAGCTAATATGTGTAGCGTTAGCTCCAGAGCTAATATGTGTAGCGTTAGGTTCCAGAGCTAATATGTGTAGCATTAGCTCCAGAGCTAATATGTGTAGCGTTAGCTCCAGAGGTAATATGTGTAGCGTTAGCTCCAGAGGTAATATGTGTAGCGTTAGCTCCAGAGCTAATATGTGTAGCGTTACCTCCAGAGGTAATATGTGTAGCGTTAGCTCCAGAGCCAATATGTGTAGCGTTAGCTCCAGAGGTAATATGTGTAGCGTTAGTTCCAGAGGTAATATGGTAAATGGTAAATGGTAAATGGAGCTTATTTATATAGCGCTTTCCAGCCCCCTGTGAGGAGCCCCAAAGCGCTTTACAATACCAGCCATCCACCCATTCATTCAGACATTCATACACCGGTAGTGGTAGCCTGCCTTGCAAGGCGCCATCCAGACCTACCGGGAGCAACTCGGGGTTAAGTGTCTTGCCCAGGGACACAACGACACATGGTGGGCGGACGCGGGATTCGAACCTCCAACCTTCCGATTGGGGGTCGACTGCCATTACCACTGTGCCATGGCCGCCCCCATGGGCATAATATGTGTAGCGTTAGCTCCAGAGGTAATATGTGTAGTGTTAGCTCCAGAGGTAATATGTGTAGCGTTAGCTCCAGAGGTAATATGTGTAGCGTTAGCTCCAGAGGTAATATGTGTAGCGTTAGCTCCAGAGCTAATATGTGTAGCGTTAGCTCCAGAGGTAATATGTGTAGCGTTAGCCCCAGAGGTAATATGTGTAGCGTTAGCCCCAGAAGTAATATGTGTAGCGTTAGCTCCAGAGCTAATATGTGTAGCGTTAGCTCCAGAGGTAATATGTGTAGCGTTAGCCTCAGAAATAATATGTGTAGTGTTAGCTCCAGAGGTAATATGTGTAGCGTTAGCTCCAGAGGTAATATGTGTAGCGTTAGCTCCAGAGGTAATATGTGTAGCGTTGGCTTCAGAGGTAATATGTGTAGCGTAAGCTTCAGAGGTAATATGTAGAGGCAGGGCTCCCGACTTGGGACCCGAAGGACCCAGGTTCGAACCCCAGCCACTACACACCTTGGGGTGTCTATGAGTGCACACCTATTTCCCCAGCTCCCCGGGCGCTTTCTATGGCTGCCCACTGCACCACCTGGTGGTGGTTGGGTTAAATGCAGAGACGAATTTCGTCTTGTATGGGAAACATACACAGATGACAAAAATGTGACATTTATTTATTTTTATTTATATGTGTAGCGTTACTTCCAGAAGTAATATGTGTAGCGTAAGCTTCAGAGGTAATAATATGTGTAGCGTTAGCTCCAGAGGTAATATGTGTAGCGTAAGCTTCAGAGGTAATAATATGTGTAGCGTTAGCTCCAGAGGTAATATGTGTAGCGTTAGCTCCAGAGGTAATATGTGTAGCGTTAGCTCCAGAGGTAATATGTGTAGCGTTAGCTCCAGAGGTAATATGTGTAGCGTTAGCTCCAGAGGTAATATGTGTAGCGTTAGCTCCAGAGGTAATATGTGTAGCGTTAGCTCCAGAGGTAATATGTGTAGCGTTAGCTCCAGAGGTAATATGTGTAGCGTTAGCTCCAGAGGTAATATGTGTAGCGTTAGCTCCAGAGCTAATATGTGTAGCGTTAGCTCCAGAGGTAATATGTGTAGCGTTAGCTCCAGAGGTAATATGTGTAGCGTTAGCCCCAGAAGTAATATGTGTAGCGTTAGCTCCAGAGCTAATATGTGTAGCGTTAGCTCCAGAGGTAATATGTGTAGCGTTAGCCTCAGAAATAATATGTGTAGTGTTAGCTCCAGAGGTAATATGTGTAGCGTTAGCTCCAGAGGTAATATGTGTAGCGTTAGCTCCAGAGGTAATATGTGTAGCGTTAGCTCCAGAGGTAATATGTGTAGCGTTGGCTCCAGAGGTAATATGTGTAGCGTAAGCTTCAGAGGTAATATGTAGAGGCAGGGCTCCCGACTTGGGACCCGAAGGACCCAGGTTCGAACCCCAGCCACTACACACCTTGGGGTGTCTATGAGTGCACACCTATTTCCCCAGCTCCCCGGGCGCTTTCTATGGCTGCCCACTGCACCACCTGGTGGTGGTTGGGTTAAATGCAGAGACGAATTTCGTCTTGTATGGGAAACATACACAGATGACAAAAATGTGACATTTATTTATTTTTATTTATATGTGTAGCGTTACTTCCAGAAGTAATATGTGTAGCGTAAGCTTCAGAGGTAATAATATGTGTAGCGTTAGCTCCAGAGGTAATATGTGTAGCGTAAGCTTCAGAGGTAATAATATGTGTAGCGTTAGCTCCAGAGGTAATATGTGTAGCGTTAGCTCCAGAGGTAATATGTGTAGCGTTAGCTCCAGAGGTAATATGTGTAGCGTTAGCTCCAGAGGTAATATGTGTAGCGTTAGCTCCAGAGGTAATATGTGTAGCGTTAGCTCCAGAGGTAATATGTGTAGCGTTAGCTCCAGAGGTAATATGTGTAGCGTTAGCTCCAGAGGTAATATGTGTAGCGTTAGCTCCAGAGGTAATATGTGTAGCGTTAGCTCCAGAGGTAATATGTGTAGCGTTAGCTCCAGAGGTAATATGTGTAGCGTTAGCTCCAGAGGTAATATGTGTAGCGTTAGCTCCAGAGGTAATATGTGTAGCGTTAGCTCCAGAGGTAATATGTGTAGCGTTAGCTCCAGAGGTAATATGTGTAGCGTTAGCTCCAGAGGTAATATGTGTAGCGTTAGCTCCAGAGGTAATCCAGAGGTAATATGTGTAGCGTTAGCTCCGGAGCTAATAATCAAATTTTACAAGTTGATGACGTTTGATCGTTCCAACCCATGTATTGTTCATAAGGACTACTACAAACTCTAATTTTATTATCATGTTTTATATATATATATATATATATATATATATTTCATTTTTTCATTTACCTTTTATTTATCCAGGTAGTCTCATTGAGCCACGAGAACTCATTTTCAAGAGAGACCTGTTAGGGAGCAGATGGTGGGGGTTAAGGGCCTTGCTCAGGGGCCCAGAGTGGGGCGAATGAGGGTGGAGGCAGGTGTGTGTGTTTCACTTTTTTCCACCCACGTTTTTTGATGTTGTCGGTACCGGGGCTTGAACCGGCGATCTTCCGATCACAGGCCCACATGCAGGTAGTCAGAGATGCCTTTCAAAGCAGTATGTTCTGAAAGAAACACCAGGATTGACTTTTTGCTGCAGTTATCAAAATGAGTTCACACCTCGATAGGTCTTTGTAAAACCTGCTGAGGGCCTGCTAATAATCATTTTCTCTCTTGTCACCTCCAGGTTACGTCAGCAGCTTGCAGCCCCCACACAAGCCCTCACTAATACATGTTGACCTTAAAGGACAGCTCTTGAGTGCACTGGACTGAAGTGGTTCAGCTTGAGCCCTGAATTAAACTCCATCCAACATCTCTGTAGAGACTCAAAATGGCTGTGCCATGCGTCAACCTCACTGAGCCTAAAAGTGGGCAGAGAATCTCCTGATCTGGATGTGCGGAGCTTGTTGCATTAAACTCAACAAGAAGAACTGCTGCCAAAGATGCTTCAATTCAGGACAAAGTAGAAGGTATGAATACAGTAGTCCCTCGCTACTTCACGGTTCGACTTTTGTGGATTCACTCCATCACAGTTTTTCAAAGTAAGATTGGATGACACACAATTACTTGGCCGATTGATGGATGAGCCGCACGATCGGCATGGTGTTTTTATTTAAAATGAATTATTTTAAATTTAATTCAGTTTATTTATATAGCGCCAAATCACAATAAAGTTGTCTCAGCACTTTACAGGAACATTCACATACATAGAAAAGTCAGTAACGTTCTCTATCTAAGGAATCCAGCAGAAAAGTTGAATCTTTGCTTGGTTGCAGTTTCCCATCCTGAGTACTGGTAAGTACAATGGCAACAGTGTGAAGGCAAAACTCCCTTTTAACAGGAAGAAACCTCCATCAGAACCAGGCTCAGGACAAGCAGCCATCTGCTTTGACCAGCTGGTTTGAGAGGACAGAAAGGAGAGACAAATGAACACAGAATGGTCGGTCCAGATATAGGTCCAGGTGAACCTGAAAGACAAAAAACTCAAGTTAAGTATATAAAAAATAATTACAAATACAAAATGTGTTGAACAGAGTAAGTAAAGACAGTAGCAGAGGTATAGCAGCATAACTAAGGGACAGCTCAGGAAACCCAAGACCACCCTAACTATAGGATTTATCAAAAAGGAAAATCTTAATCCCAGTCTTCAAACTGGACAATGTGTCAGCCTCATGGACAGAAACTGGAAGTTGGTTCCACAAGAGAGGAGCCTGAGAACTGAAAGATCTTCCTCCCATTCTGGAGGCAGAGCTTTAAATCATTCTGCTAAATGATTTAGCACCTGCTGCACCAGCCCACATGTGCAGGGAGAAGCTCCCTCTTGCAGCATGTCATGATCTCTGCGCTCTACCAGCGATTACAGCAGAGAAGTGGGCGTGTCCGAGAGCGCTGGCAGGTGGTGGAGGGGAGATCATGACATAGTGGGCTCTTTTAGAGCTGTTGCGGGGGGGGACGGGGAACGGAACCCCTGCGATAAACGAGGGACTACTGTACAGTGGTGATTGAAAGTTTGTGAATCCTCTATAATTTTCTATATTTCTGCATCAATGAGACCTAAAACATCATCAGATTTTCACACAAGTCCTAAAAGTAGATCAAGAGAACCCAGTTAAACAAATGAGACAAAATATTATACTTGATCGTTTATTTATTGAAAAAAATTATCCAATATTACGGTACATATCTGTGAGTGGTAAAAATATGTGAACCTTTGCTTTCAGTATCTGGAGTGGACCCCCCCCCCACACACACACACACACACACACCTCGGTGTATCAATATCTACAACTAAATATTTCTGGTAACTGTTGATCAGGCCTGTACACCGGCTTGGAGGAGTTTTAGTCCATTCCTTCATACAGAACAGCTTCACCTCTGGATGTTGGTGGTTTCCTCACATTAACTGCTGCTTCAGGTCCTTCCACAACATCTGGGTTGGATTAAGGTCAGGACTTTGACTTGGCCATTCCAGAACATGAACTTTATTCTTCTTGAACCATTCTTTGGTAGAACAACTTGTGTGTTTAGTCATTGTCACTGCATGACTCACCTTCTCTTAGTCAGTTCCTGGACAGATGTTCTGACGTTTTCCTTTATTGTTCCATCAATGATGACAAGCCGTCCTGGCCCAGATGCAGCAAAACAGGCCCAAACCATGATACTACCACCACCGTGTTTCACAGATGGATAAGGTTCTTCTGCGGGAATGCAGAGTTTTCCTTTCTCCAAACATAACTCTTCTCATTTAAACCAAAAAGTTCTACTTTGGTTTCATCGTCCACAGAACATTCTTCCAACAGTCTTCTGGTTTGTCCATGTGATCTTTATCAAACTGCAGACGAGCAGCCATGTTCTTGTTGGAGATCAGTGTCTTTCTCCTTCAACCTGCCATGACTCCATTGTTGTTCAGAGTTCTCCTGATGGGGGACTCATGAACATCAACATTAATGTGAGACAGACCTTCAGTTGTTAGAAGTTACCCTGGGCTCCTTTGTGACTTCACCGTCTATTCCACACCTTTAAGTGATGTTTGTTGGTCCACCACTCCTGGGAAGGGTAACAATGGTCTTGAGTTTCCTCCATTTGTCCACAATCTTTGTGACTGTGGATCGGTGGAGTCCAAACTCTTTACAGATGTTTTGTAACCTTTTCCAGTCTGATGAGCATCAACAACTGTTTGAGCTCCTAAGAAATCTCATTTCTTCCTCCATGATCCACTTCCACCAACATGTTGTGAAGATCAGACTTTGATAAATCCTGTTCTTTAAATCAAACAGGGTGTCCACTCACACCTGATCATCATCATCCAGTGATTGAAAACACAAAGTCAAGTCAAAGTCAACTTTATTGTCAGAACTGCAATATGTACAGGACATACACAGGACCGAAATTGCGTTTCTCTCAGTCCCTCGGTGCAACAGTAACCATCTAAACACTAAACACTAAAACATTTAATAAACATAAGCATAAAATAGTAAAAGTGTAACACTGTCCTGAGTTTTTCATAATAGTATAAAAGTATGAAAATTTACACCAACACTGAAACACCAAACACCCAATGAACATAAGCATAAAATGAAATAATAAAAGTGTAATACTGTCCTGAGTTTTTGCATAGTAGTATAAAAAGTATAAAAAGTATATCTATAAAATAAACTGAAGGTTCTAGCATTGACATTTGCAAAGAGTGGCACAGCAGCATATAAGTTAATGTACACAGTATATGTATGAGGTAGTTGATGTTGGTATAGAGGCAAAGTGGCATATGAAGTAAGGCACATAAGGCACATTTGGCATCCTTAGATAAGGCTAGTCAGAGAATGCTGTATATGTATCTGCAGTAGTGTAGATAAAAGTAGTGTAAATGTAAACAGTAGTAATAAATGTAAAGCAGTAGTAATAAATGTAAACCATATTAATAAATGTAAACCGTGAATGTAAACAGTAGTATGTAGTATGTAGTAGTAACAGTAGTATGTAGTAGTAACAGTAGTATGTAGTAGTAACAGTAGTATGTAGTAGTAAGTACACCTGACTTTAATCTCACCTTCAAATTAACTGATAATCCTGGAGGTTCACATACTTTTACCACTCACAGATATGTAATATTGGATCATTGTCATCAATAAATAAATGACCAAGTATAATATGTTTGTCTCATTTGTTTAACTGGGTTCTCTTGATCTACTTTTAGGACTTATGTGAAAATCTGATGATGTTTTAGGTTGTATTTATCCAGAAATAATAGAAAATACTAAAGGGTTCACAAACTTTCAATGTCATGTTTGGTTTGTTTTCACTTTGCCTTTATTACAGTGTATTATATTGTGTATTATATTACTGTATATTATATTACTGTATATTATATTACTGTACATTAATAGGGAAACAAGTGAATGTTGTAACATTTGACCACAACAATAAAACATTACACAAACACTGAAGGAATCTGATTTTTTTCATAACCCACTGTATGAACATCCTCAGTTAAATATTCATAAATAGAATGAGAACTAAAAGTTATGAAGGGTCCCGTTCTGCTGCTAGTGTCTGATCGTTGCAGTAGCTCAGTGGGTTAAATATTTGTGTCTGCATAGTATCGTTCTGATATGGATGTTTTAAATGCTGCCATCTACCCGATCACTCGGGTAAACACAGTTCAGTCTTAATTTACATGAGGTTTCTCAAGTGATGACAAACAGTTTGTGACTCAAACTTTAAAAGGGGTATTTGCAGTGTGCTTTTTATAATACAGTAGTCTGTTCAGTCCATTTACCAATTGGATAATGTTTTTATTTTTTGTTGGCAACAGAATTGCTACAGAAACAAAAGGACCAGGGCGATCCCAGCTCTGCACGCGGCAGCCTGTCGAACTGGTCTCACCAGGTAGATGTCTCACCTGGCTTTGTGATGCCGGAATTTGTTGTTTGCAGAAATGTGGCACACCCATCGCCCACTTAAATGAATCATTGGTGGGTGTATTCACACATTCACTACGGTAATCGTACTGTACTGCTAACTCAGTGACTTATAGCATCAGCATATGAAAATGATGTCAAACCTGCTGATAGTCATAAAAGGTTGAAAGTTTGAATAAGATACCAGCACGTTGACATTTGATGGCAAAAGGCTGCCATCTTCAGATGTAGGACAAAAACTTTGTACATGCTCAAAATTTCACAGTGATGCCCTTTTTATTTGCCTGGACAAGTCTTCTGTATCACACCTACAAGTGATTCAGAATGCAGCTGCCAGCCTTCTCACTAGATCCAGTAAATACTGCCACATCACTCCAGTTCTGTCTTCACTTCACTGGCTCCCAGTTGAGTTTAGAATCCGTTTTAAAGTCCTTGTGCTCACGTACAGAGCTTTAAATGGCTCCTGTGTATCTTTGTCAGCTTTTAACAAAATACTCTGCTGCTCGTGGCCTTCGATCACAGACCCAGAATTTCTTAGATGTTCCACGTACGAGGTTGAAAACTAAAGGGGACAGGGCCTTTCAGTCAGTGGCCCCCAGGCTGTGGAACAATTTGCCCCTGCAGCTTCGTTTTGCTGACTGTTGAGATAAAAAAACAACAACCTGAAAACACTTTTATTCGCTCAGGCTTTTATGTCATGATTATAATATGCTGGTGAAGATTCTCAGTCATCCAGGACATGATAAAATCAGAACAAGCGTTCAATACAAAAACAACTGGACTTTATTTGTTGCAGAAAACGTTTCACCCTTTATCCAAAGGGCTTTTTCAATTCAAAGGAGCAGCCTGTGTGACAGAGAAGTTATATACAGGCTGGCAGGGCTTTTGACTTGGGACCCGAAGGACACGGGTTCGCGCCCCGGCCACTACCCACCTTGGGGTGTGTCTGAGTGCACACCTATTTCTCCAGCTCCCCGGGTGCTTTCGGGCTGCTCACTGCACCACCTGGTGGTGGTTGGGTTAAATGCAGAGACGAATTTCGTCTGTGTATGGGAAACATAGGCAGATGACAGGAAAAGACATTATTATTATTATTATTTGTTACTCTAATTCACAGAAGAGCTGCTGCTTGTGAAACGTTTTCTGCAACAAATAAAGTCCAGTTGTTTTTGTATTGAGCACTTGTTCTGATTTCATGATTGTATTGTATTCTTTATTGATTCATATTTGTAATTTTTAATGCTTGTTTTATTCTTTGTATATTTTTAGCATTGAATTTTTATTGTACAGCGCTTTGTGAGTTTATGTCTGTGATAAGCGCTCTAGAAATAAACTTTACTTACAGTAACTGTGTTTCCATCTATTTTAAATTCGAATTTTGAGCGAATGTTTGAAATTTTGCAAAAATGTAAATTAAAAATTAATGCGAATCAGAAGTGTCCATCAACTGGCTTGAAGCGCATCCACCAGGCCACGTAAAGCGGCATTACGTCAGCGTCATTACGTCAGCGTGACGCATGTCTACAGTAAACAGGAAGTAGCGGTTGAAAACATGACCCGACCACACATCTCGGCAAAATGGAGAGAATATTTCAGGTATGTGTTGCTATCGGGCAAGTTGTATTTATTCTGTCATGCCAACTAGTTTTAGAGATGTTACATGTTCGGAGACGAAGTCACGTGACGTGAATGTTCGCTACGGCAGAAATGAGTCGGCAAATCTGTTTCCATCTCTCGTTTTGCGCATCGGCTCTGATTCGAAAAACCCAAAAACCACCTCAAGCGAGCGTATGAACTTTTTTGCGAATTAGAGGAAGTTAATTCGAATTGTGCCGTTTCCATTCAGCTTTTCTGATGCAATACTGTACTTCAAAATGCGCATCAAGAAACCTTGATGGAAACACAGCTAGTGACGTGTTGGAAACCAGCTGCAAGTGTTCTCCCCCAGAAAATTTTGAATAAAGTAGAAAAATTGTAAGCTCCCCCTTGGAGGTGCGCCTCCTGGGGACTCCCTTGTTCTGCTGGTGGACTTCAACGCTCACATGGGCAATAACTGAGACCTGGAGGGGTGTGGGGAGGAACGGCCCCCTGATTTGAACCTGAGTGGTGTTCTGTTATTGGACTTCTGTGCTCGTCATGGATTGTCCATAACGAACACCCTGTTCAAGCATAAGGGTGTCCATATGTGCTCTTGGCACCAGGACACCCTAGGCCGCAGTTTGTTGATCAACTTTGTTTCATCTGATCTGCGGCCACATGTCTTGAACACTCTGGTGGAGCTGTCCACTGACCAATACCTGGTGGTGAGTTGGTTCCATGGGTGAGGACGCTGGTCAGACATGGCAGGCCCAAACATACAGTACAGGTGTTCCCCGACTTACGAGCGAGTTCCGTTCCTCCGACTCGTAACATGAAAATCTCGTAAATCGGGGACTACCTGTATATAGGTATAAATACCACACAAGCCGCCACTGAACACGTACATGTGTGGTAATGAACAGTTACCAAGCATTTCAACTACTGTATCCTAACACTTTAAAACACTAAAACATTTATAAAAAATATAAAAAATCAATTTCTTACTTTGAGCTGCAGCTGTTTGCCTCCCTCCGCTGTGTTACGTCCGAGCTCCCAGGCTTTCTGTAGCACCATGCAGTCCAAACTCTTTACAGGAAGGACTGTTAGTATGCTATCTTCATACATTTGGAGCCAGAAAAGTTTTAATAAGTTTTAATAACTTACCGAAAGCCGTCTGCGCGCGCCGCCATTAGCTGCACCTGTTAGCCTAGCCCATCCGAGTCCGCAGCTACGGGCAGTCCGGTTTAGCTGCACCTCCAAAAAGGCTGTCGGCTTTGTTATTCCAAGTTAGCTGGGTGTCCCCCGATATCTTCTGCTTCTAGTCCGACATCGAGGCAAGCTCCAGGAACCTCTGATCGCACAAAGCCGGCTGTCGGATAGAAGCTACGAGGCTAATGTCAGCTCGTTGCTAATCCACCAACTGTTTATAGTGGAGGTGGTGTGCTGTTGACCTCAACTCAGAATGCCATGGGTCAGTGGGCAGAATACTTACCATACCATACCATTTTATTTATAGAGCACTTAAAACAGCGACAAGGCCAACCAAAGTGCTGTACAAACAAACCAGTAGCACATGGGCAACATACAAAATGAAATACAAAAAAGTAGACATAAAATCATTGCAGATAATAAATATAATGACCAAACTTACTTTGAAGACCTCCTCAATCCCACCTGCATGTCTTCCACTGAGGAAGCAGAGCCTGGGGACTTTGGGTCGAGCTCTCCAATCTCTGGTTCTGAGGTCTCCGAGGTGGTTAAAAAGCTCCTCGGTGGCATGGCCCTGGGTGTGGATGCAATTTGCCTGTAATTCCTTAAGGAACTGGATGTTGTGGGGTTGTGTTGGCTTACACGACTCTGCAATATTACGTAGACATCGGGGCAGTGGCGGCTGGTCATTTTTTTAGGGGGGGGGGCATAAACTGTTTAATATTTTTAAACATGTGTAGAAGTATGCATAATTATGTTTGTACAGTATACTGTAAAGTAAGTTTGATCATGTTTTTATTTGCATACTGTATATCAGGTGTATCCATTTGTATAAAACTATAATTAATAAAACATGGTTCACCTTGTTTGAGGTGTAGTGAACCTACCCAAGGTCAAATTAAGGTTTTTGAACTGTCCAGTGATGACCTTTACTGACCTCTCAGTAAAGCAAGACATTTACTACAAAATTATTCATTTAGCTATAATCTGATAACATAGTCACCAATAAGAGACTATTTCTATCTTTGATTTTAGGCTGATGTGATCAAAAGAATAATTTTATTTGTAAGAGCATCAGTACATTTTAATGTCAGATAAATCAAATACTCTGCTTAATTCAAAATGTTGTACATGGAGGATTTCTCCTCTCCTCTCGAACTTGCATGTGAAGATAAAAGGAACACTTTATCTCATTCATTTTAGCTTGAGCTCAGGACAATCTAGACACCCAAAGACTTTTGTTTTTGTCCTATTTAATAATCAAGCTATTATCATTAATAGGTCCCATATGTGATGCTTAATGACGTTGTTTTAATCAAACCAACAGTATTTTGTTAAAGTGTTAAAGCAAAGGAATCAGTTTTATGATAAAATGCTGACATCTGAAACTAACACTTTATCTTTCTGACAAACTAATCTTTTGACCCCCTTTCAACATGTTGATGTCATCCTCACATCAACTTATGATGCCATTCGGCCAATCAGAAAGAACACATTTTCTGGGTCACGTCTCAGTTAAAACCTTCACATCTTACTTTCTCTAAAAAGTCTGCTGGAGTAAGCCTCAAACCATGGTCTTCTCCAAAGAACTGATGATCGTCTAGTCACACGCTAAGGACACGTCATTCAGTTAAAGACTTATAACATGCCAAGTTATAAGCCATCTTCAACAGCTGAAAAGCTCTCTTTTATTGACATTCCTTTAAGGAACGTCTTATCTTGAACAACAGCACCAGGAGCTGCCGTTACTTCGGTTCGAGTCAAGGCGCACGTCTGGAGACGCTGAGAATGGTAAACGAACTGACCAAACTGGACCGAGGGAGACTGACCATCTTCACGAGGTAACAAGTCGTCAAATGCTTTGCCAAGGGTACCAACGTGTAGCTTTAATCGGCCGGAGAACTGCCATGTTTCTGGTTAAACACATCAAGATAACTCCCTAAAACTCTTAACTTTTCTTCCTCCATAAATCTTTCCTATTTCTTTTCCCTCTCAACCTAAGCTGGAAACTATATTTTTTAAGTTAAAGAGCCCACAGACTAAATATGCTTAACATCTAATATTTATGTCTGTTGTGTTAAATTTAAGTGTGCTGACGTATTTGAATTGAAAGAAAGTGAAATCATGTCAATCAAGTGTAATGGTGTTAATTTAGTTGATTTATTTTAAATAAATGATAGTGTCTCTTTGACATATCAAACTAAGTTAACGTCTTTGTCACTTAATGGCTTTGTGTATTTATCCATCATAAAGATCACAGAAATATTGGGTAAACTGAAAAAGAACAGAATCCGTGAACATTTACTATTCAATCTGAATAAGTAGATTAATTAAGGATAAAGAGGTCAGTATTTAATATTGACCTCCTCATTAATTCTTACATCTGGTGGCCCGTAAACGGTTCTGAAAGTTTATTGATATCTGTGGTCTCAGTCATGAACTGTAACGTCATGTTTGCATAAGAGGATCCAAGTTTTAAACTCTTGAGGATAATGATTTTGGCTGGAAGTGTTCAAAGCAGGCAGATTCTGCATGTTTTTATCATTTGAAGCTGAGAGATTGTTGTTGTTCAACTCCTTGACACGCTGTGGGAGCTTTTAGGTGAAGTTCTGTCAGCCCGTGGTCTGTGGGGGTGTTCTGGTTCCGTTCGGCCCAGTACGCGCACAGACTCCGGCACAAAGCTTTGTTTGACCGCCGAGTCAAAAGCCTGAAAGCTAATTTAACATCTACAAGATTGCTGTTGTGGTATTTTACATTTTAGAGCTGGTCAAAGAAGCATATAACTGTTAGAACGGTGTCGGATTGTGGTTCTGAAACCCGAGTTCTGCTCCCTTAAAGTGGACGGAACCGACCTTGAACGCGGCTCCGAGAGAGTCCGTGTTTGTTCAACAGCTGCAGTGCTGTGTTACTGAGCGTAACTAAGTTGGCCTGTCTAGGTGTGTTCGCCGCATGTTTCAGAATTTTGGAAAGTTATTTTGTAGCGTTTGAGTTGTTTTAAGAGTCTATAAAGTTGTGGTCTGTTGTGCAAGCTAACGTTAAGCAACGTGTTTTACATGTTTGTTTATGAGCTGTGATTGGATGAAACTAGTACTGGGAGCTGTCAATCACTCTTGTAGCGAACGCTGATTCGCTGTTGTGAGCTGTCAATCACGTCGCACGCCGTTGCGACCAGCCCACTTTGTCGTCATTTCCGGCGCTACATTGGTCGAAGGTGAGAAACTACATTCGCCATTAATGCTTGGAGATTGAACTACATATGCTGTGATTGATTTGTTGACGTCACGTATGTTGTAGCGAGCTCCGCCTCGCTCACGTAAGAAGCTGGTGACGCGCTACGCACGCTGCGTTGGCCCGCCCATTCTTGTCGTCATTTCCTGATGCACATTGAGTGACAATCAGACGCAGTTCACACACACACACGCTGACAGAACAAACTGAGTTTCACTGAGAGTTTAAACATTCTTTAAAGCCATCTGAACTGTCTAACAACATAGATTTGTCTCTGAGAAGTACGCGGTTCGAGCGTTTATCACTGATACACTAGAAACTAACTCTGACAAGGTTGTTTTTAGTTTAAATACTGATTAAAAAAAAATCAGTTTC
>JBBPBX010005520.1:16077-43611 GCA_038048925.1 Garcialebias charrua | reverse complement strand
CTGGACTGTACTGTGCTATGACCTTCCCTCAAATTCACTGCCACCACTGGCCTCCCTTGCCTCCCATGACACAGCAACCTAGGAGATGCGAAGGCGCTAAGAGCTGCGTCACTCACCAGGCATCCATGCTGGGACCCCCACCCCCTACCCACTCCACATGCGTATTATGTTGTGGTAGTTCCCTTATCAGTCAGGTTCACTCAGTGCAACATATGACTATAGAATTTGCACCCCCGCGTGGTTACCTGAAGTAATACAATCACGCCTTTACGGCAGGTGGGCGTCAGCATCACCACAGAGGCCCCGCCCTCTTGGTATAAAGACGCGTGCGCCAATCTCACTTCCTCTTTTGTGCCCTTCACCTCGCTTACACCTGAACTTCGTGGGACTTCTCTGTAGCTACATTACTGTATCTGAGGTGAGCTTACTCCCTACTCCGAGTGCACAGAGAAATTTCCTGCGTGTGGCTGGGCTAGCGAAAGCTGGTCCAGCGTCTTTTATTTAACCTCGAGGTTTTTTCTTCTCTTTCCGCAGACAGCTTCGCTCGACGGCGCTAACTGCGTCACACCGCTACCCCGCTAACAAGTAGCGGGCTAGCCAGCGAAAGCGACGCGAGAAGGAGACGTCTTCGGACAACGTTAGCACGGCTAACAAGCTCGACTTTCTCAGCCATGGTGCCCGAGAAAGGGAAGCGAAAAGCGAAAAACGCTAAGAGAACCAGCAGGCCAGCGAGCCCCAGCTCCCGAGACTGCCCCAGCGGCTGCAGATACTCCCTCTCGGCGACGTACACCCACGAGACCTGTCCCATCTGCCTGGGGATGTTGCACGCTAAAACAGCGCTGGAATCCCCCGACTCCTACCCGCATTGCAGCCAGATGACAGAGTCTGTGAGGAAGCGTCGCGTGGACATTGTGGCCAAGGCCATGGGCGGCGCTGCGCCAACACGGGACCCGGACCTCACAGAGCCGCTCACTCCCACACCGGAGCTCGAGAACATTGATCTGGAGGACAGTGGACAGGTCGAATGGGGGGACAGTATGGACATGGCGGCACCCGTCGGGGACTCGACGGCTGAGTTTGACACACGAGGCCTGATGAATGCAGACAAACTCTCGCTAACGGCCTCGGGGGAGATTTCAGACGAAGAAGCCGACAACGAGAATGAAGGGGAAGATGAAGAATTCCCCCAGAACCCGACGGCAGCTCTGCCAGAGACAGATGCATCCATCCCTGCCTTGTTCGACTTGTGTCGCAGAGAGGTGGATGCGCTACAGATGGCCTGGCCTGAACCCCCACCTCGCCAACAGGTTACGAGGTTGGCGGGAACATACTTCTACGCGAAGCAGCAGTCGGCCATGAGACACAGGATGCCAATTTTCCCTGATTTTCTCACTGAGCTCACTCGCACCTGGGCCGAACCCAGGGCTCCCATGCTTCTGCCTCTCTCTCAGTTCCTTGACGTCGCCAGAATGGAGGCAGCAGGGATCGCCAACGTCCCACAGATGGAGGACACGCTGGCGGCTCACTTGGCCCCCAGGACGTCGGGCGCAAAACCAACCCTGCCCAACAAAGCCTGCTGTGCTTCGGCTGCACAGCTCGACAAATGCTACCGGGCTCAGGGCCTCGCGGCCCGCGCGTTAAACGACTCGGCCTTGATACAGGCGTACCTGGCAGAGAAGCTCCAGGAGCTCCAGGTAACCACAAACAAAAAAGCCGTTTTCGCATTGCACAGCCCTCAATGCCCGGCCCGGCCCGCCTTCTAACCCGGGTTCATCAAGTTCGCATTTGCCTTTTCCGTCCGGGGTCCGCCCTCGTTTTGGAACCCGCCAAGACGTGGTTCTGATCGGGCCGGGCTCCCGGGCCCAGTTTGACGTCATGTACTGCTCATCATTTGATTTGTTTGTGTTAACCACAGGCATAACACAAACTCTCTTTTTATTTTCTCCAATAAAAGACAACGTAAAATAAGTTCAACCAGGTGGGACGCGAAGCTGCTTCCCCGAGTCAAGATAAAATTTAGAGAAGGCGGACACTGTAACCACTCGGCCATGGACTCGTAGTGCTGTGCGATATGACGATATATATATCGTGGGGACGATAGAAACGTGTCTATCGTGCTACTTTCCTTCTATCGTCTCTATCGTGATAAATAAGAATAAAAAAATAACTGTCGCAAAGAAGCTTCATATTGTGGTTTTGCGAGATGACGGCGCTGCTTTATGTTTGACGCACGCGCGGGTTTGCGACACATGCTTTACGTTGTTAAACTCGAGAGCAATGGAGACGCAGGGGCATGAAGCCGGTGTCACAACAAGGAGAAACAGCTGCACAGGCAGCCCAAGAAGAACTTTTACCAAAAAGAGGGGGAAGCTCACCTTGTTAGCTTCCATTATTTCGCTCCGCTGAAACTCGGAGACAAAATGGGTCCAGAGGACACGAACCCAGAGTCCAACCGAGTCCGAACTCGGGTCCAGTTAACCAATACAAAACAGACCAGAGACACAACAGAACCGGAATCAAACGCAACGTTTTCTCTTTTCTGTTTCATGCCTTGTTTACTCCCAACTTCCAGAGCGGATTTCTTCTTCGTGGGTTTTATTAGCAGCCGTTGTTTTACCGCCACCTGCAGGAAAAATTTGGACCAAAGTAGAAACTCAAATTTTACTATTACTATTTATTTTAGGAGTCCACTTTTACTATAAAGGATTCGCCCCACGTAACATCCAGGCTATGTGCAGGAGTTACAGAATATTAGTTATAACAACACTTTCCTTTTCTGGACAAGACATCCCCCTCTCCACCTCTGTTACAAATCTTGGAATAAAAATGGACTCCAATCTTACATTTGAAAATCACATTAAGCTTCTGTTTAAAACTTGCTTCTTCCATCTTCGAAACATCTCTAGACTTCGCCCATCCCTAACTTTTTCCGATGCTGAGAAGCTCGTCCATGCTTTTGTCTCCTCCAGGCTCGACTACTGCAACTCCCTGTTTATTGGAATCCCTGGCAAAAACCTTCAGAAACTTCAATATATTCAAAACAGTGCTGCAAGGATCTTGTTGCGAGTTCGTAAATTTGAACATATTACGCCCATTCTTCATAACCTTCATTGGCTTCCTGTCGCCTACAGAATTCAGTACAAAACTGCTCTCATTACACATCAATGCTTACATGGAACTTCACCAGATTATCTGAAGGATATTCTTATTCCACACTCATCCACCCGGTCGCTGCGGTCACAGAACAGTAATCTCCTTCACATTCCGAGAACCAAATTAAGGACCATGGGAGACCGGGCTTTCAGTGTGGCTGCCCCCCGCCTGTGGAACTCTCTTCCTGACTGTCTGAGGGTCCCACAGTCTGTGGTTGACTTTAAGAGCGGCTTGAAGACCTTTCTTTTCAACCGAGCATACTCTGCCTCCTCATGATTCTACTTTTGATCTTAGTTGATACTGTTATTGATTTTACTTGTTCTATTACTTGTTTTATTGACATTTAATTTCTGTTGCACCGTGTAGCACTTTGAGATTTTCATTAATGAAAAGTGCGTTATAAATTGAATTCATTATTATTATTATTATTATTATATTTTAAAATCCTGGCTACGGGCAAGAGTTAGAGAATATTAGTTATATTTTAATGAAATTTAGCTTGCGCTGAAAGGCGGAAATGCTCTATATGGGTGCGCGCTTCGTGTTATTTACGTTCTAACATAAGCTGATTTGTAATCAGTTATTAACAAAAATAAAACTCAGAAACACTAATATATATATTCAGCTAACAAATATTTTTTAGCGGCGTCTCCTCTCTTAAAACACTGTAAGCGCGTACACAAGAACTTCCCACCCACTTCAAGAGAACGCCCCACCCACTTCAAGGCGGCTGTCCGCAGAATGCGTAATGAAACGGGGGCGGGCCAGGCCGGGCTCTGGGCCAACCAGGGACGTGCTAGGCTGGGGAGGGCCGTGCAATGCGAAAACGGCTACAGTCGGCAACTGAGATCCTGGAGGAGGCCTGTAGTGTGACTGATTTTGTGCTCCGCATGTTGCGGACAGCGGCCATAGCTCAAGGGAAATGCATGGCTGAAGTGGTCATCACCCAACACCACTCACTTTGACGGACCTGCCAGAAGGCCAACGTTACCCCTTTCTTCACAACCTGATAGAGCCCACGGGACTCTTCGGGGGGGGGGGGGGGCGCTCTGGAACGCATCCAGAGCAGGCTGGAGCAACGAAGGAAGCAGGCTGAAGCGCTTCGTGAGGAGATGCCGAGAAAGGCTTTTGCCCCCCCTCCCCCGAGACACCAGCGGGAGCAGACCCGCGCAGCCTCGACACCGCTTAGCCACGCGCCACCCCGCAAAAAAGGCCAGCTTACGACGGGGAGCAGCGGCAGAGACCAGTAGCAGATCCATCTCAGGCTGGTCAGTCCTGGAGCAGGAACAGGTTCATTCCTCGCCAAGCGGCTCCGCTGAGGACTTCTTCAGCGAACCGGGATGGGAGACAGAAGCGGGCCTGACAAAGTGGGCCCGCTCCACAGTTTTGCAGGTTCGACCGCCCACGGGGTACGGGAACCAAGACATTTAATCCCAGACTTTATTTGTAAAAAACTATGAAAAGCTGGTGACGTTCGTGTGTGCTCAAAACAAAATATTTCTGACATTTGTGTAATAAAGACAAATTTTTGTTCTTCTAAACACAAAAATAAAGTACCAGAAGCACAAACTGCCCTGATTCTTGACAAAAAAACAAACAAAAAAACAGGGACAACAACAACCCATTTTTATGAAAACAGTCACGATAAAGGGAGGAGGCGAGCACCCCTCCTCCCTCGTGCAGCACAGGGTGTCAGGTCAGACAATGAACCGCAGCGGGACATCTGGAGTCTGTCTGGAGCAGACAGACTTCACGGCGTCCACGTGCGGACAGGTCAGTTCTCTCAGGGACGAGCGAGGGGGGTCAGCTGCTCCCCCGCCCGCACCCATGAGGCGCAGGCAGCCTGCAATAAACATGCATCTGAGGCTCTCAGTGCACGCGCAGGCCTGGGAGGCGTGTCTACCAAACACGTGGGTCATGTCAACAGTGCGTCACTGGCTCCGCCTGCAGTTCCGCAAGCGGCCGCCTCCGTTCACAGGGGTGCTAAAGTCAGATATAAACCCAGAACGTGCACACTTCTTGAGGGAGGAAATAACAGCAATGTTGCAGAAAGGTGTGATCCGTGTCATCCCAAAACGAGAAATAAACACTGGCCACTTCAGCAAATACTTCCTCGTGCCTAAACAGGACAGATCCTTGAGACCGATTCTGGATCTCAGGGCTTTGAACAAGAGAATAACAACTTACAGGTTCAAAATGCTTACACTGAAACAAGTACTCCAGTCTGTGAGACCAGGAGACCACACGTGCATGGTGGATCTCAAAGACGCCTACTTCCACGTAGGCATTTGGAAGAGACACAAAAAATATCTACGCTTTGCATTCAAAGGGAAAGCTTACGAATACAAAACTTTACCTTTTGGATTAAAAACCGCTCCACGCTCTTTCACAAAGTGCCTGGACGTAGCGTTCAGGGGTCAAGGGGTCCGAATTTTGAATTATTTGGACGACCTTCTGATTCTCGCCAGCAGCAGAGCACAGGCCCAGCTGCACACACACATGGTGATGACGCACCTGGAGGCTCTGGGCTTCATTTTAAATCTGCAGAAAAGCGATCTGACCCCATTACAGATTACCGTATTTCTGGGTGTACAGATCAACACCATCTTGTACAGAGCAAGGCTTTCAGAGGAGTGGGTTTCTTCGATATGCCTCTGCCTTACACGCTTTCAGCTGGGTCAGAGAGTGTCATTCAAGCTCTGCCAATGCCTCTTGGGCTCACTGGAAGCCACCATCCCCTGCGTGCCCCAAGCATTGCTGAAAATGCGGGCTCTGCAAATATGGCTAAACAAACCAACGTCCTGCCCTCCTAAGGCAAGCAGGAAGGATTTTGATCAGCCAAGAGTGTCTGACAGCCCTGGAACCCTGGAGGGACCCCTCAGTGTTCATTGCAGGCGTCCCGCTGGGACGGGTCCTGTCTCGTGTGATAATCACAACAGACGCTTCATTGGGGGGATGGGGAGCAGTTTGCAGGAACTAGAGTGCCCAAGGGCTCTGGGGAAAACAGGATGCAAAGCTCCACATCAACGTTCTGGAGTTAAAAGCTGTTTATCTGTCAATAAAGCTCTTTAACAAAAAGGGGCTGATTGCAGAACAGCATGTCCTCATAAAATTGGACAGCAGGACAACAGTGTCCTACATCAACAGGGAGGGGGGGACGAGGTCCCAGGCCCTCCTTGGCTTGACACACAAGCCGTTTACGCATTGGCCAGCCCTCAATGGCCCGGGGCTCCCCTGGGTGGCTCTGGGCCACCCGCGTTCATTACGCATTTGCCGCAGAGCCGCCTTGAAGTGGGTGGGCAGTTCTCTGGAAGTGGGTGGGGTGCTCTCTTCACGTGGGTGGAGTGTTCGTGTTTTAAGAGAGGAGACTCGGCAAAAAAAAAATTGTTAGCTGGATATATATATATTAGTGTTTCTGCGTTTAATTTTTGTTAATAACTGATCACAAATCAGCTTATGTTACAACGTAAATAACACGAAGCGCACACCCATTTCCGCCTTTCAGCGCGACTTGAATGTCATTAAAATATAACTAATATTGTCTAACTGTTGCGCGCAGCCAGGGTTTTAAAATATAACGAATAATCTCTAACTTTTACGTGCAGCTAAAATGTCAAGAGGAGTGATTCCTATATGGGGAAGTTGGACACCTGAAAATCCAGTCCGGAGTATAGCTCAAAGCGTAGAGCACTGCTCTTTTGACCGGGAGAAGTGGGTTCGCTTCCCGCCTGGGACAAAGTTTTTTATTTTTTTATTGGAGTAAATAAAAAGGAGTTTGTTAACCAAACAAACTCCTTTTTATTTAAAAGAAAATGTGAATAAAGAAAAAAAAAGTAAAATGACTTTGTCCCAGGCGGGAAGCGAACCCACTTCTCCCGGTCAAAAGAGCAGTGCTCTACGCTTTGAGCTATACTCCGGACTGGATTTTCAGGTGTCCAACTTCCCCATATAGGAATCACTCCTCCTGACATTTTAGCTGCACGTAAAAGTTAGAGATTATTCGTTATATTTTAAAACCCTGGCTGCGCGCAACAGTTAGACAATATTAGTTATTGTTTAATGACATTCAGGTCGCGCTGAAAGGCGGAAATGGGTGTGCGCTTCGTGTTATTTACGTTGTAACATAAGCTGATTTGTGATCAGTTATTAACAAAAATTTAACTCAGAAACACTAATTCAGCTAACAATTGTTTTAGGGGTTTCTCGTTTCTGTAGTTAAATTTGAATGAAATTCAACCCTCGCGCTGAGGTTGTTTGAATGAGTCCCGCCCCTGCTGCAAACAACGAATCAAATGAGAGCAGTACATGACGTGAAACTGGCTCTGTCGGGCTCGGCCCGATAAGAACCACGGTGAAGATGGTTCCAGAACAAGGGTGGATCCCGGGCGGAAAAGGTAAATGCGAAGACGCCGAACCCGGGTTAGAAGCTGGGAGAGCCGGGGAGGGCCGGCCAATGCGTAAGCGGCTACAGGCTGCTCACATGGTGTGGCCCCAGAATTTTGTCACTGAGAGCAACACACATCCCGGGAGAGCTAAACTACGGGGCAGACGCCCTCTCAAGAGGACCACTACTGGCCTCAGAATGGAGACTGAACCCACGAATAGTGGACCAGGTCTGGTCACGATTAGGGCAGGCATTTGTCGATCTGTTTGCGTGCAAAACCAGCTCGCACTGCGCTCGGTACTTCTCACTGAAGGAAACAGATGCAACAATGGGGACGGATGCCCTGGCCCACGACTGGCCAGCAGGGGTGCTGTATTATACGTTTCCACCTGTCCTTTTAATCCAGGTGACGTTGGAACGTGTACGCAGGGGAGCCCTCTCCCTAATATTAATAGCCCCCAGGTGGCCACAGAAACTGTGGTTCCCAGAAATAATCTCATTATTGTCAGGGACTCCATGGCAGCTGCCTCCCTACATGGACCTGCTGACTCAAGCCCACGGGCAGCTTCTCCATCCACGTCCAGAACTGTGGCAACTCACAGCTTGGCCACTGAAAGGAACAGGCTGATGGCCTCGGGCCTCCCCAGTAATGTTATTAACACAATACAGGGAGCGAGAGCTGGGTCAACTCAGACTCTATGCTCGTAAATGGCGTGTCTTTGAGGCCTGGTGTCTAGAGAGTCTAGAGAGAATATTGTCTCATATTCCTGCGACTTAAGCCCGAGATACACTCATGCGTCCTCAGGTACGCCACCATACGCGCGCATTTTGTGCGCATGTGTTTTGCTGATATGCTTCAGCATATATGTCAGAAACTATCAGCTTTCAAACGCTCGCGTTCTCCTTGTTGTAATATGAGCAGCTGAGCACGGAGGGGACTCAACTGAGCTCGCTGATTGGTTACTTGCTGACACGCCTACTGAAATGATTGACAGCCAGCTCATGTAGCGCCTTGAAGACCGCGGCGGTGTTCATGCGGTGTTTCTACTATATATGTTGTAAAAAGTTCTCTCAGAAATAAAAATAATAACAGGGAGTGCTTTTCCTGCAGCACACAGCCCACCAGGGATATTTAAAACATCGCGCACCCAGGTAGGACCTGAATTCATTCATTTCAATCATCGAGTGAACGGAGGAAGAAGCGGTTACTTGACTTTAGGCAAAAAAACAAAAGAAAAGGCCCGATCAGCGATAAAGAAGGGGAATTTATTTAATTTGTGTAACATACAAAACAGTCCGGCGCCGGGGAAGTTTATGTTCAGACACCGCGCATCGCGTATGCGTAGTAAAAAAATACTTTTGCGCGTACGTGCCCTGAGGGGCTACGCGGGGCTACACTTTTGCCACAGCGTACGTACGCTGCGTATAGGCGTATCGTAAGGACGCTCGAGTGTATCTCGGGCTTTAGTCCACCTCCTCACTTTTTTACAGGACCTGCTGGAAAAAGGCCGCTCATTTTCTACCATTAAGGTGTTTTTGTCAGCCATCTCGGTGTGCCATGAAGGCTGGGAGGGTGGGTAAAACACCCGGTGCCCATCCTTTCACGATACGTTTCATGAAGGGTGTACTGAGGAAAAGGCCCCCCAGCAGGACTCTGGCCCCAGACTGGGACCTTCAGTTAGTCCTGGATGCCTTGTGTGAGCCTCCATTTGAGCCTCTCAGCAGTATTAAGATAGACTTGTTATCTTATAAAACTGCTTTGCTCCTGGCTCTCTGCTCAGCTAAACGTGTGGGTGACCTCCACGCTTTATCTGTGCACCCAATGTGTACAAGGTTTGCCCCTGATGGGTCAAAGGTCACTCTGCGTCCTAACCCCGCATACGTGCCAAAAGTACCAACTCTAAATCCCAGGAGTCTGGACTTTGAGCTCTCTGAGTTTCCTCCCCACCCTGTCCTCACTGAGGAACAGAGGAGGTTGAGATCACTCTGCCCTGTCAGGGCCTTGAGTGTTTACATCCATAGAACTGTCAGTTGGAGGAAAACAAACCAACTGTTTGTCTGTTTTGCCAACCCTGCTGCAGGCAGAGCCCTTTCAAAGCAGCACCTCTCACACTGGGTGACTGAGGCCATAAAAAGGGCTTACAGCAGCAAAGGTCAACAGGTGCCCTCTGGGGTGCACGTCCATTCCACTCGAGGTCTGGCGACCTCATGGGCCCTGTTTAAGGGTGTTCCAGTGGCAGACATTTGTGCTACGGCTAACTGGAGTTCCACAAATATGTTTGCAAAACACTATTGTTTGGATGTCACTGCCTGTGACGTCACTCAGGCTGTACTCTCTAACACACAGTAGAGATCAGCCAAAACGCCTAAAGTATGAAGGCAGAAGTTCTCACAAGCATGCATTTTTACTGAGCATTTCAAGGGCGTGAATGAATTACGTTCCCATCGTCATATGTTGCACTGAGTGAACCTGACTGATAAGGGAACTGAAAGTTATGCACCATAACTCATGTTCCCTGAAGGAAGGGAACGAGGTACAACATATGTTTGCCCTTTTCAATGCCAAAGCTCGGTGAAGTGCACTTGGAGGAAGTGAGATGGGCGCACGCGTCTTTATACCAAGAGGGCGGGGCCTCTGTGGTGACGCTGACGCCCACCTGCCGTAAAGGCGTGATTGTATTACTTCAGGTAACCGCGCGGGGGCGCAATTCCCATAGTCATATGTTGCACCTCGTTCCCTTCCTTCAGGGAACATGAGTTATGGTGCATAACTTTCAGATTTTTTTGATGCCTCAAACCATGCCCAGTCTATTTAGGACACAGTGTGAGAGATCTTTATTTTTATTTTACATACCTCTCCCCTTATGTTTTTTTTCCCTTTTTCTTATCTAAGCAATGGGGGCAGTGCATCTTTAAAGCTGCAGCCCCCTATACAATTTACAGGATGGCTGAATGGAAATTTATTATGTTGTACTTCACTGTGCAAGGATAATAAAAGTATTCTGATTATGTCAAGCATTGGAAGCCACCTCAAGCCTCACATCTGGATACCATCCCAGTCCAGTGGTCAAACAGAACAGTGCAACCAGGAGCTGGAGGCAACCCCAAAGTGCCTTATCAAAGACGATCTTTCCACCTGGTCTCAACATTTACTCTGTACTGTATTGAATATGCTCACAACTCCTTTACCTTCTCTGCCACTGGATTGTTCTCCAGGATTCTGAGGTTTTGGTGCCCACAGTTCAACCTCATCTAAGCAAATATTGCAGAATTTGGTGACAGACAGGCCCTTCTTCAGATGGCCGAGCAAAACAGACACTTCACCGACAGACATTTTTTATTTACCCTTTATTTATACAGGCAGTCTCTCATTGAGTCACGAGAACTCATTTTCAAAAGAGACCTGTTTTTTTGGGGTGGATCAAAATGGCGGGGGTTGATGGCCTTGCTCATGGGCCCAGAGTGGGGCAAATGAAGGCAGGTGTGGGTGTTTCACCTTTTCCACCCACATTTTGATGTCGTCAGTCCGGGGAGTTGAACCTGTGACTTTCCAATCACATGCCTATCTTCTCTAACCTCTGCACCACCAGTCCCACATAGATCTGCGACCCCAGATGACAAGATTGGACAAAAGTTATGGTTGTCCACTAGAGACATAAATAAAGATACACCAAGAAAGCTTGCTCATAGGTTTATTGGACCCTTCCGTTTCTCTAGAATCATCAACCCATCCACTATCCGTTTAAAGCTGCCATTCTCTATGAAGATCCAGCCCACTTTTTATGTATTAAGTTCTTTAAACCCTCCTCCCCCACCCACCATCCTTGATTCCAATCTTATCTCCTTGTTTTACGGGACTCACCCTGAGAAAAGGCTTCGATCACCTAGAGGTGATTTATGGGGGGAAGGGAGTACTGTAGGAGTCCAGTATTTTCTGCACTAACCACTTTGCCACTCCTGGCATCTATTTCTTTGTCAACTGCTTTTTGATGCCACTGGATTTAATAACCCTCCTCTCTTAATCTGCAACAACAAAGAACCAAATTAAGACATCTACAGAGAACATTTCTAGTCTCACTGGTCTCCTCACCTATTGCAGTCTTGCCGGTCTCCTCACCTACTGCAGCTCCTCTGGCCTTATCATCTACTGCAGCTCCCTCCTCCACTGGTTAAACACCTGCCATAACATCCATCATGACTGACTTGCCTGCTACAGCTCCTTCCTCTGGATCTAATGGTGTAGTCACACCGAACAGCTTTTCAACCTCCAAAAAGCTCGTCACGCACGCAAGTGGACGCACTTGGTGTCCAGACCTACTTGGACCAGAACGCCAGAACGCGAAACTGCTGCGGGGTGTGTGGGAGGAGCTTACCGGTATACAGAGTCCTGCGCACAGAGTCCTGCGCACTCCGCCAGGCGAGGAGCTTTTTATTTCCGTCTCTGTGGAGCAGACTTGACTGGTCGTGAAGGACTTGTCGCAAACACACAGCTACAATGAGTTTCTCTTCCATAGTACACGACTTTTCTGTGTCCCAGAGTCCTGCGCACTCCGCCAGGCGAGGAGCTTTTTATTTCCGTCTCTGTGGAGCAGACTTGACTGGTCGTGAAGGACTTGTCGCGAACACACAGCTACAATGAGTTTCTCTTCCATAGTACACAACCTCGCGGGTCTTTTCTGTGTCCCACAAACAATACGTCACATAGTGCGCGCGCCCCCTGATGTGTTGTTGTGTTTTATATAACATAAAACTAGTTTGTATGAATAACCTAAATTATGTGTCAGAGAAGGAGTTTAGGAAGTTGCAACAAGCAAGGAAATCAAGACTTATTGATGCATCAGGAAAGTCAGACAGTAAAGATTAACACAGTCTTAAAACAACATTTTCTTGGTCCAAACACATGGACACACACAGAGTTTAATAAAAGCAGTTGTCGATGTGACACTCAAAGGCCTCTGCTTTTTTAACATTTTTCCATCAGGTCAAAGGTAAAAGACCTGACCTGAGACCAACACGCTCTAGGTAATAAAACAACAAACAGTCATGTCTCACTAACCTCAGTGCCTTCTTTTAAATGAAAGCTTCTATTAGCTGTAATTCATTATTTTTTCAAAGCATCGTTCTGGCAACAACAAAAATATAGATACATGTACATATGCTGGAATGGAGTTTAATAACCTGTTGGTTATTGTTTGCCCACCATATGTGACATGTGATGTTCTGGAGTGTTTGAAATCTAAGCTCAGTCACAAAAGGGATGGGGTCCCGTGGCTCCCAGGACACCTAATATTCTGCATGCTCTGGGGCTGGTGAGAAGCAAAAGAGCACAATTAGATTAGGTATAAAAATAGGGTCAGTGTTTGTTTTAATCAGTCTGGTGACAGAGCCAGCTCTTGAAAAGACGATATAATGAGAGCCTGGAGAGCGAGAAAATCCAAGGGAAGAGGAGAGTGCAGGGAGAAGAGGAGGGAGAAAAAAAGGAGACACAGGGGGATTGGTCCCCAGGCAAGGACTGTCATTGGATCACCAAGACACCAGAGGGGAAGCTGTGTGGGGGGTGGCTGGCCTCTGAGTTCATTGTCAGGTCTCTAAACTGAGGGAAAGGGACAGTGGTCGCTTCCACCGCTCCACCATCCCTCAGTCATTTTCACCATGTGTGATGTATCCAATTTGTTTCTTTTAGCAGCAACAACAATGCCTCTTGTTGGTTATTAACTGTTCAAGTTGTTGAAAACATCTGACAATTGACGTAATATATGCAGCTGAGAAAAACCGAACAAACAAACAACTGTAGTAATGAAAGAAAGCCCTCCAAGTCAGCAAACTTGATTTTGGTGAAATAAAACCATTTTAATGGTTATTATTACTTCAAAATATAGGTGCTTCTTCTCTACTCGAGTAATTCAGCTTTATGATGCTTTAATTCTATGATTTAGAGGGAAATAGCACATTAGCTATGCAGGGTCTTCAACATTTTAAATATTCAACTAATTCAATATACTGTATATATATGTATAAAACATATTCTAAAATATATGGTTTCTGAATGGTTTAATAAAGTTTAGCTTTAAAAATATTGGACTCAGAACTCAGCACATGCTCAGGAGATTTGATATTTCACTATGAATCAAAGCCATTATAAACAATGAATGAAACACTTTGATTAGTCTAACTTAATAAAAAAAATAAAATAAAAAAACATTTTATAAAAGAAGTGTAGACCAGCTCCATCTCTGGCACCAACATTAAAAATAAACTGCTGACACAAAAATTACCAATGAAGTGATGCCATGTAAAACAGTAAACAGTAAAAGTGATGAAAACAAATTTTTGACTTAATTTAATCCAATTTCTTCATGTTTGGATTTTGCTAATCCTTTCAGCTTTTCTTTCGATGTAGTAATTTTAAATGACAGTTTGTTAATTTTCCATAAGGTTTTCAGTTGTCCTAAACCACTGCTGACTTGAATCAGGCAGGTCTTGTTGAAGTGCCAAGCTTTGGCTCTTTTTTCTTCCTTTATAATCACATTTCCTGGCAGAACCAGTAAAATATGACTCTTAGGAAACAAACATGCGGTTGCAGCCGACTAGACTTTCCATGGCACAGATAAGTGGGGTGGTGTTTTACACTCATTCTGATGGCACAGTCATGGTATATATGAAGTACACTCATAAAGGTTTATATAAAATGTTATCTTTAGCAAGCATGATGTGTTAATTTGTCATTATATATTAAAAAAACTAATACTGTAGACAGTTTAGAAGTGTGTAGACCTAAATACACCCATTAATTTAACCATTTGTAGGATCTCTTATATGATTGTAGAGGATTTTGACCCAGTTTATTTATTTTATATTTCAATGTATTAAAGTTTGTGTGCCTTTGCTTATGCACAACTCTCTCATGGTGCCACAACATCTAGCTTGACCTCTGCACTTTGACTTTATGCAACAGCTTGTTTTCCTTTTTTCCAACA
This sequence comes from Garcialebias charrua, assembly GCA_038048925.1. Classification (NCBI taxonomy): domain Eukaryota; kingdom Metazoa; phylum Chordata; class Actinopteri; order Cyprinodontiformes; family Rivulidae; genus Garcialebias; species Garcialebias charrua. The sequence goes on along the minus strand of JBBPBX010005520.1, from coordinate 29,097 downwards.
GCTCTTAAGTCTATTTTCTTGTAGAAAGTTGGGCTCACTGTTGATGCTAGAATACTTTGATATGGAAAAGAATTAATGGCAAGAGGTGACCGTAATCATCATTGAAAATATATAGAATGTTTATCATCTGCCTCTGTCATACCAAAGTTTTAATTTTAATTTAATTTAATTTAATTCATTCTGATGAAAAAAATGGAGCAGTACCACTTTTGTCCGCTAGGGTCCACCGACCGTTCCCAGCTCATGTGTACGAAAAAAGCCTCCTCTGCTCGGACTCACTCTGTCGCAGCCCGGCCTCCTGAACTCTGGAGGTAGGTCTGAACTAGTGTTTGTTAGCAAAATAGCTCATGAACCACAGGACAGATTTTGATGAAACTTACAGAAAGTAATCACTGGATGGACATTTACAACCTATTAGCAGTAGGAGATGTTTGAGCTAAAATTCGATTTATGTATAGGCCTAATTTATTTTCGCAGCGCATGCGACCGTTTGGAAGACGTCAAAGCAAAACAATTTAAATCCAGCAGATTTGACCATTACATGAATTTATTAAGGAACGGTTAAGCTCAGAAACACTTTTGCTATAATGTCAGCAAACAAATATATATTTTAAACGTTTATCTTGATAAATTTTAAAGAAAATGCACCGGTCCCAACCGTGTGGGTGCACGTAGCGAAACTGAAAGTTTTGCACCATAACTTATGTTCCCTGAAGGAAGGGAACAAGGTGCAACACTATTGCTATGGGAATTGCGCCCCCACGCGATTACCTGAAGGAATACATTCACGCCTTTACGGCAGTGGGCGTTAGCGTCACCTCAGAGGCCCCGCCCTCTGGGTACTTAAGACGCTAGCGCCCTTCCAAACGGTATCCAAGTGCACTTCACCGAGCTTTGGCATTGAAAAGGGCCAACTGTGTTGCACCTCGTTCCCTTCCTTCAGGGAACATGAGTTATGGTGCATAACTTTCAGTTCCCTTATCAGTCAGTCACTCGGTGCAACACTATTGCTATGGGAACGTAATTCATTCACGCCCTTGAAATGCTCAGTAAAATGCATGCTTGTGAGAACTTCTACCTTTATACATTAGGCATCTCTCAGCTGCTCTCTACTGTGTGTTAGAGAGGACAGCCTGAGTGACGTCACATGCAGTAATGTCCAAACTGTAATGTTTTGCAAACGTGTTTGTTGAACTCCGGTTTGCAGTTGCACAGATATCAGCAACTGGTACGCCCTTGAACAGTGACCACGAAGTGGCCAAGCCTCGAGTGGAATGGGCATGTAACCCAGAGGGTACCTGTTGACCGTTGCTACTGAACGCCTTTTTAATGGCCTCAGTCACCCAGTGTGAGAGACACTGTTTTGACAGGGCCCTACCAGCAGCCGGGTTGGCAAAACATACAAACAGCTGGTTTGTTATCCTCCAATCAGCTGTTCTCTCAATGTAAGCACCCAAGGCCCTGACGGAGCCGAGTGCTCTCAACCTTCTCTGTTCCTTAGTGAGGACGGGCGCAGGAGGGATTGAAGAGAGTTCAAATCCAGACTTCTGGGATTCAAAGTTAGAACCTTTGGGACATATGCGGGGTTAGGACGTAGGGTGACCTTTGACCCATCAGGGGCAAACTTTGTACACATTGGGTGAACAGATAAAGTGTGGAGGTCACCTACACGTTTAGCTGAGCAAAGAGCCAAGAGTAGAGCAGTTTGATAAGATAGCAAATCTATCTTAATATCGTTCAGAGGCTCAAATGGGGGCTCACAAAGAGCATTCAGGACTAACTGGAGGTCCCAGTCAGGGGCCAAAGTCCTGCTGGGGGGTCTTTTCCTCAGTACGCTCTTCATGAACCGTATCATGAGAGGGTGTGCACCGGGTGTTTTTCCCCCCCAGCCTTCGTGGCAAGCCGAAATGGCTGACAAAAATACCTTAATGGTGGAAAATGAGCTGCCTTTTTCCAGCAAATCCTGTAGAAAGGTAAGAAGCTGGACCAGGTCACTCACAGGAATAGGCTCTGTGCACAAGCGTCGTGAATCACTTCCGCATTGACTGGAAGTCAGCATTCCAGTTTCCGTCTAAGTCCCGTTCTCAGTGAAAATGGTGCTGTCTAAATGTTTACAAGAGCTGTCCAAGATAAGTATCTACGATGTTCTTTGTATCGTATGCCTGGTCCCCTGCTCCGACAAGCAAACTAACAAGGGATTTAAATTGTATATTTCAAGTTTCCTGCACAACTACGAGGGTAAGTAACGTTAGTTTGGTTGTTGTGATGTTGCTACCTGTTAGCGGCTAACGTTAGCCTATTAGCAACGCAATCTTTTTTTTGTGTACTCACGTTATAGAAACAGCGTTTCCACACTTAAACAAAACGGCTCATATTTTGTGATCATTCTACAAACATGCTGCTCTTCTCAGTTTCATGCAAAACTCAGGAGACAGCTGTGAAGCTGTTGTCAGGGCTCTGTGTCAGGTCCATGAAGAAAGCTGAAAACCTCACAGTTTGTGTACGGTGAAGCTAGGATTGTTCAGAGATGACAGTTTTAAGATTGTTGGTTCAGTAACCCCACGTTCCTATTATTAATGGGGAGTTAGCTAAGATGGTAATTAATTATTAAATAAAAATAGGATGGAATTGGCTACACTTTAAGAATATGTAAACAGTTGAGTTTGGTCTTGCTTGTCCCCAGTGGGTTATTTGCTGCATGCATTGTTCTTCTTTTATGGTTGTTGTGTTACTTTTAACCCAGTTTTACTTTAATCTAAAGAACACACTCACAGCCCTGCTTCTTCTGAAGGCTAGAAGTTCCTCTCTGATTTAAAGTGGGTGAACATTTGTGCTCAAAACAGTTTTCAGTTTATTAAAATAAATACAAACCTTAAAATCATGTATAATTTTCTTTCCACTTTACAAATGTGAGCCACTTTGTGGATCTTTAACATAAAATTTCAAAGAAAGATATTTATGATCTTAGTTGTACAGTCAGTGTCAAAATTTGAATTTAATGGGATCATTTGTGTTAAACTCAAATTTGGGGACAAAAAAGCTTCATATATTGACTTTTACCTCTGCTTGACTTTCTTCACCAGGACTTTCAACCCTGCTGATTATACCTCAGAGGCTGGAACTGGGACCACGCACGCAGAGGTTTGTGACACCATGAACAGCAACAGCACAGATGGAACAGGTGAGCTCTGGAGAGGACACACTCCCTGATACTGGATGAAGTTGTGGGGGAACAGATTGCATGACACTGCACCCTCATGCTATGTTTAACTTGTCTTCTAGTTTCCTGGAGGAATACGTCGGAGGACTCGGGCAGCAGAGTAGAGGAGTGAGTGAGAATGTCAGTGTGTGTCAATCTAGTACAACACGTTATTTATTCAGCTACATGTTTACATTCTTGGTCTAATTATTTTGACCTCGTGTGTTTTTATGCAGTTCTCAGAAGCTAAAGTCTTCACTCCTAGACTGCTCCTCCTGTTAGCACCCAAGGAAGCAGCAACACCTCCATTGGTCGACTGCCAGGTTTGGGAGCACCTGTACCTCCACCATCCTCCTCCAGCTGGGACATGAAGGCTTCTGAATAACACCACCTCTCTGTCGTCACAGTTCAGCCGTAAGTTCATCAGTATCTGTGCAGTCTTGTTTGAATGTATGTGCGTGATATAGATTTAATTATTGTGCGTGTGTGTTTGCAGGTGAGTTTGGCCTGCAGCCAGAGCCTTCTCTTGTGCTGAGCCAGCTGGTTCAGAGACACTCCGGCCCCTCCTTGCCTCTGGCACGTCAGCCCAGTCCTCCATCTCAACAACAATAATAATTAAAAATAATTATAATAATATATCTGTAATTTTCATTTAAGGCATTTGATTGTTAATATGTTTGTTTAACTTTACCCTATTTTTGACACTCTCTATCAAATAAACAAGGTTTTTCAAAGTTGGAACTCTCAAAAAAGTTTTTTTTATTTTACATAGGTACAATTTGTTAACATTCTCACATAACAAAATTAATTAAAAAGATATCCACATACCAAAATACAGTGGTCAATAAAATGTTTAGGTACTGCACTTACCTCCAAATAAAACAGTACAACATATTTCCATCAAGAATATCTACTTACAAATGTCCGACAATGTCAATATAAGTAAATGACAGCATTTTGTTTTTCTTCAAGACTGTGCCATCAGCTTTTCTGTCAAACTTTATATCTCCATTTCCTGACCAAAGGTGTTTTGACACCGTAGTTCTGTACAGTCCAGGATAACTTGTGTGTCACTGTAGCGGCCATCAAAATCTCGTGCTGCAGCTCGGGGGCGGCTGCTGGTTATGGTGGGAGTTGATGAGGACCAGACTCTGTGTGGAAGCGGAGGAAGGTGGTTCTCTTCCTCCAACACCAGGCTTCTGCAGCAAAGAGGCAAGGTATATGAATCATGTGTAGCACAGAGCCTGCAGAACTTAGATTAGTGTGTACAGTATTTACATGTCAGTATACTTTCACTTTATCATCATCATCAGCTTTATTTATAAAGCGCTTTAACACAGCCACAGCTGAAACAAAGTGCTGAACATCAGTTACAAACAAGATAAAAGAAAGAATAAAAACAGCAACAAAACTAACACACAGTGAACTAAAAACTATTTAAAATACAATAAAACAACAAGTTAAACGGGTAAAATTCAATAAAAAAAAGAAGTAAAATCAATAAAAAAAGAAGTAAAATCAATAAAAAATGAAGTAAAATCAAGTCTCTATGGAGAAAACATTACCTTTGCCCAGGTGTGATATGGTTCTAAGCAGCAGGTGCACATGAGGGAGTGAAGACTTTAGTTTCTGAGAGCTGCATAAAAACACACGAGGTCAAAATAATTAGACCAAGAATGTAAACATGTAGCTGAATAAATAACGTGTTGTACTAGATTGACACACACTGACATCCTCACTCCTCTGCTCTGCTGCCCAGTGCTCCGACGTATTCCTCCAGGAAACTAGAAGACAAGTTAAACATAGCATGAGGGTGCAGTGTCATGCAATCTGTTCCCCCACAACTTCATCCAGTATCAGGGAGTGTGTCCTCTCCAGAGCTCACCTGTTCCATCTGTGCTGTTGCTGTTCATGGTGTCACAAACCTCTGCGTGCGTGGTCCCAGTTCCAGCCTCTGAGGTATAATCAGCAGGGTTGAAAGTCCTGGTGAAGAAAGTCAAGCAGAGGTAAAAGTCAATATATGAAGCTTTTTTGTCCCCAAATTTGAGTTTAACACAAATGATCCCATTAAATTCAAATTTTGACACTGACTGTACAACTAAGATCATAAATATCTTTCTTTGAAATTTTATGTTAAAGATCCACAAAGTGGCTCACATTTGTAAAGTGGAAAGAAAATTATACATGATTTTAAGGTTTGTATTTATTTTAATAAACTGAAAACTGTTTTGAGCACAAATGTTCACCCCCTTTAAATCAGAGAGGAACTTCTAGCCTTCAGAAGAAGCAGGGCTGTGAGTGTGTTCTTTAGATTAAAGTAAAACTGGGTTAAAAGTAACACAACAACCATAAAAGAAGAACAATGCATGCAGCAAATAACCCACTGGGGAAAAGCGACCAAACTCAACTGTTTACTGTACATATTCTTAAAGTGTAGCCAGTTCCATCCTATTTTTATTTAATAATTAATTACCATCTTAGCTAACTCCCTATTAATAATAGGAACGTGGGGTTACTGAACCAACAATCTTAAAACTGTCATCTCTGAACAATCCTAGCTTCACCCTACACAAACTGTGAGGTTTTCAGCTTTCTTCATGGACCTGTGACACAGAGCCCTGACAACAGCTTCACAGCTGTCTCCTGAGTTTTGCATGAAACTGAGAAGAGCAGCATGTTTGTAGAATGATCACAAAATATGAGCCGTTTTGTTTAAGTGTGGAAACGCTGTTTCTATAACGTGAGTACACAAAAAAAGATTGCGTTGCTAATAGGCTAACGTTAGCCGCTAACAGGTAGCAACATCACAACAACCAAACTAACGTTACTTACCCTCGTAGTTGTGCAGGAAACTTGAAATATACAATTTAAATCCCTTGTTAGTTTGCTTGTCGGAGCAGGGGACCAGGCATACGATACAAAGAACATCGTAGATACTTATCTTGGGCAGCTCTTGTAAACATTTAGACAGCACCATTTTCACTGAGAACGGGGCTTAGACGGAAACTGGAATGCCGACTTCCAGTCAATGCGGAAGTGATTCACGACGCTTGTGCACACAGCCTATAAGGGACAATATTCCTTTCCATGCATCAAGCTTCAAAAACACACCATTTGCGAGCGTAGAGAGTCTGTGTTGACATTGCTCTCGCTCCCTGGATCGTGTTTACCATGTTTCTGGGGAGGCCTGAGGCCATCAGTGTTTCTTTCAGCAACCAAGCTGAGATTTGCCACAGTCCTGGACGTAAGTGGAGAGGCTGCTCGTGTGGTTGAGTCAGCAGGCCCATGAAGGGGAGCAGCTGTCAGTGTATCAGGATTGAGCACACCTCCAAGGGCCATGGGCCCCGTGGCCATCTGGGGTCCAATAATATTAGGGAAGGGTCCCTCCTGCATGTGTGCTCCCGCGTCACCCAAATTGGGGGTGCGGGGGGAGAGGTGCAACGCAGCGCCCCTGCTGGCCAGTCGTGGGCCCGAGCGTCTGCGTTTGCTTCGTTTAGTGAGAGGCACGGGACGTAAAGCGTGCAGGTTTTGTATGCGAACAGACCTTCGGATTCCAGGCCGCACCGTGGCTGGATCTGGTTCACAAGCCTCCGGTTCTGCCACTGCTCTGGAGCTGGCTTCAATTCCAGGAAGCTGTATTAGGCATGCCTCCCCTAAGGATGTGCCTTGACCAAAGTGGCGATGACCCATACGCCCAGAAATACGGTAATCTGTGGTGTAATCAGAGTGCTTTTCTGCAGATTTATGACGGAGCTGAAAACCTCCCGATGAGGGGTCGTTATTTAAAGGTGCAGCTGGACTAGTGTGCTGAGCTTGGTCATATATTTCAGGTCCACTGATCGTGTGCGGCCTGCTGGTTTTACAGGTTGGAAAGCCTGTCTCAGTTTGAGCACTTGGAGCTGTAAAATTCTTATTTTTCTGCTCAGCACCTACACACCAGGACCGATTTACAAGGTCCAGACTCTCTTGGGCACGAGGAAAAATTATTCAAGTCGGCCAGGGTGCATTGTTTGTGTTGTGACGACATTTATTTACAATTTTTGCAGCATTACTGGCGTCTCCCCTTTCATCATGTGTGCACGGCCCGGGCTTGCAGGCGGCTGTAGCGCCCCTGTGGGCCGGTGCAATCATCCGCTGAAATGCAGTTGGGGGCCATGACAGGCCGTCGTCATGACCACCGTGTTCAGCCGACACGCCCTCCGGGCATGCGGACGTGCTGTTAGCTTGGGGGGGGTTGTGTATTCTCGGCCCCCCGAGCTCCTACGGCACGGGGGGTGAGTGTGTGACTCCGCCCGTCCGGCCTTGTGTGAGCCGGTCTGCCTGCCTGCGGACGCCGCGAGGTCTGTCTGCTGCAGACAGTCCCGGGGCACCCTGCTTGGGTTCATTGTTCTGACCTGGCACCCCGTGCACTGCGAGGGAGGGGGGTGTGGCAGCCCTCTCCCTTCATAGCAATTGTTTTTAAAAGGGTGCTGTGTTGTTGTTCATCATCATTCATCTTTTTTTTTTTGAGTCAAGAACCAGGGCAAAACTGTTTTTTGGTACTTTTATTTTGTGTTTTGTGCAACAACATTTTGTCTTTATTTCACACAGAGCAGAACACTCATGTTTTGTGCATACATTAATGTCACCAGCTTTTCGTAGTCTTTTACAAATAAAGGCCCTGTTTACACGAACACTGTGTGGGGGAAACGGAACTTATGGGCATGTTAATTAGTTTAAAAGTTTTGCGTTGACACGGATCTGACACGGATCTGACACGGATCTGCTCGAATCTCCCCCCTCCCTCATGCCCCCCCTTACACCCACTGCGCATGCGTGCTGCTGAACCTTCACCCACTGCGCATGCGTGCTGCCTCACTCTGCTGGCAGTCTGCTACTTTCTTTTGTGCTAAAAGTTGAGCTAACAACAGCTTTAACAATAAGTTAAAGCTGGATTTTTGATGAGAGTCGACAGATTTGACACCAAGCGGGACTGCTTCATCTAACAAGCTGCACACCAGACGCTGAGTGAACTGTGGAGCAGAACCGAGTCGATGAGGTCTGACTTTCCTCCGTGATAAACAGCTGACTTACAGCAGGTAAATCAACGTTCTTAATAATGTTTGCTTGTGTTTACTTTGATCACACAACAACGGAGTTTTTTTTTATTTATTTCTGCCAGGTGGAGAAGCTATCGTTCCAACAAACAGGCAGACGGTTCGGCGGTTCTGATGGGGTCCAGATGAACACACAGCAAGAGTCCAGTTCATTAACGTAGTTACAGTTCGGTTCACGTGTTTTAATAGTGTGTTCAGTTTAATTCTCAGTGTTTGTGTTGTAAACTTTGTGGTGCTGAATAAATAAATAAATAAAAAATAAACCTGGTGTCTTCATTTTCACAGCACGTTACGCACTGTTTAAAAAATGTAACGAGTCCAGATAGATACTGTAGTTCAGATAAATTTAAACATCTCCCACGCCAACATAAATACTGTTTATTATTGTTAAACTGTTATATTTTGCAGCGTGACACGTGAAATGTCAGCCTGCCCTAGACTGTCCGCGCATGCGGGCTGCGCGCATGTGGTTGACACAAAAGCTCCACGGGAGATGTTTACATTATCAGCGGGGGGTCAGCGAAAAACTTCCACCTTGAGAGCAGGATCAGAAAAGTATCTGAGTCAAAGAGGGGGGCCAGCAGCGTTGTGTAGGCGATAAGCAAAGTCGCAAAGAGAAAGTAGCGGTTACACTCAAAATACGTGCCGTGTAAACTGGCCCAAAGTCTGGGCAGAAAAAGTCAGGCTCCCGTACCCCTTGGGCGGACGAACCAGCAAACCTATAAAGAGGGCCCGCTTCATCAAGCCCGCTTCTGTCTCCCATCACGGTTCGTCGAGGAAGTTCTCGGCGGGACCGCTTGGCGAGGAACGAATCTGTTCCTGCTCCAGGACTGACCGGCCTGAGGTGGACCTGCTGGGGGTCTCTGCCAGTGCTTCCCCTCGTAAGCTGGCCTCTTCTGCGGGGGACGACGTGTGGCTGAGCGGTGTCAAGGTTGTATGGGTCTGCTCCCGCTTGTGTCCCTGGGGAAGGGGGCAAAAGTTTTCCTTGGCATGCCCTCACGGAGGGCTTCAGCCTGTTTGCGCCTCTGCTCCAGCCTGCTCTGGATCCAGTCCAGAGCTCTCTCAAAGAGTCCCGTCAGCTCGATCGAGTGGTGCAAAAAGGGGACCCGCTGACCTTCCGGAAGATCCGTCAGGGTCATCCACAGATGACGCTGGGCGATGACCACTTCAGCCATACATCTCCCCTGTGCAATGGCTGCCGTCCCCATCATGAGGAGCACAAAGTCAGTGGCCCTACGGGCTTCCTCCAGCACCTCAGTCGCAGCCTGCTTGTCTGTTGTCACCTGGAGCTCCTGCTGCTTCTCTGCTAGGTATGCCTGCATCATGGCGGAGGCGTTCATTGCACATGCCGCGAGGCCCTGAGCTCTGTAACACTTTTCGAGCTGTGCAACTGAAGCTCGACAGGCTTTGCTGGGCAAAGTTGGTTTTGTTCCAGAAAATCTGGGGGCCAGGTGAGACACCAGCATGTCCTCCATCTGTGGCACATTGGCCATTCCTGCTGCTTCCATTCCAGCCACGTCGAGAAACTGGGAGAGCGGGAGCAGCATGGGAGCCCTGGGTTCAGCCCAGGTGCGAGTAAGCTCCGTGAGGAAATCTGTGAATATGGGCATCCTGTGCCTCGTTGTCGACTGCTTGGCATAAAAATAATTCCCTGCCTACCTCGTGACCTGTTGGCGAGGTGGAGGTTCTGGCCACGCGGTCTGTAGCGTGTCCGCCGCTCTGCGACACAGGTCAAACAAGGCGGGGATCGAAGTGTCTGTCTCTGGCAGCACTGGCGCCGGGTTCTGTGAGAGGTCCTCTTCCTCTCCTTCGTACTCGTTGTCGGGTTCATCACCAGAAATTTCACCTGAGGCTGTTAGCAAGATCTCATCCGTGGTCATCATGCCTCGAGTGTCAAATTCGGCTGTCGAGTCCCCGACGGGAGACGCCATATCCGGGCTGTCCCCCCATTCGACCCGTCCAATGTCTTCCAGATCCATGCTCTCGAGCTCCGGCGTGGGAGCGAGAGCTTCTGTGAGGTCCGGGTCTGTTGGCGCCGCAACGGCGACCATGGCTTTGGCCACGATGTCTACGCGGTGTCTCCTCACCGCCTCCAGCATCTGGCTGCAGTGTGGACAGGAGTCGGGTGCGTCCAACGCCGTTTTTGCGTGCAGCATCCCCAGGCAGACAGGACAGGCCTTGTGGGTGTCCGTCGCCGAAAGGGAATATCCGCAGCCGCTGGGGCAGGCGCGCGAGCTGGGACTCGCTGCCCTGCTAGCCTTTTTCGTAAATCTTGGTTTTCACTTTCCCTTCTCGGGAGCCATGGCCGAGAAGAAACAAGCAAGTTGTCTTAAAATCCTTGTCCAAGATGTCTCTTCCGTCGCGTTGCTTTCGCTGGCTATCCTGCTACTCTTTAGCAGAGTAGTGATGTGATGCCGTTAGCGCCGTCGAGCGAAGCAGTCTGCGGAGAGAAAAGAGAAGAAAACTTTGAAGTTAAGGAAAAACGCATGCAGGACATTTCTCTGTACGCTCAGCGTAGGGAGCAAGCTCACCTCTAACGAGCGTTGTGTCTACAGAGAAGTCCCACGAAGTTCAGGTTTAAGCAAGGTGAAGGGTAAAAAAAGACTGTTTGGATGGGCGCTAGCATCTTAAGTACCCAGAGGGTGGGGCCTCTGAGGTGACGCTGACGCCCACTGCCGTAAAGGCGTGAATGTAATCCTTCAGGTAATCGCGCGGGGGCGCAATTCCCATAGCAATAGTGTTGCACCGAGTGACTGACTGATAAGGGAACTACTTTTTAAATCCAGCTGATTTGACCATTACGTGCATTTATTAAGGAACGGTTAAGCTCAGAAACACTTTTGCTATAATGTCAGCTAACAAATATATATTTTTAAGTGTTTATCTTGCTAAATTTTAAAGAAATGAAGCATATCCGCTCGCTGCACGTGCACGTAGCAAAACTACTTTTTAAATGCTGATTTGACAATTACGTGCATTTATTAAGGAAAGTTTAAGCTAAGGCACATCTTTGCTATAATTTTCAGCAAACAAACAATTGTTTTTACCGTGTTAATCTTGTTAAAGTCTTTCCGTGCACGCTCCTGTGGCTGCCATATGCAGCACGGCGGTGACGCGTATCATACGCGAGACATCAGCGGTGACGCATAATAAATGCGACGTATACGGAGGTGCGACACGTTTATGGATTTTTCCAATTTATTGGACATATTGGACTAAAGCGACTTAAAGGGCGGAAATTACGGTACCCTCTGCCCACCTCTCCACCATGGGGAGCAGGGCCTTCACCTGCTCTGCCCCTCACCTCTGGAACTCTCTACCACCAGGCCTACGAAACACCACCTCTCTTTCTCTATTCAAGACTGCTCTGAAAACACATCTCTTTAGACTTACTTATCCTTCTTAACTTTGTTTATGTATTTTATATTTTAATTTTTTCCTGTTGATCTTTGCACTGTGCTTGTTGTTTGCTTTTGTGTAGTGTCCTTGGGTGTCCTGAAAGGCACTTTTTAAATAAAATGATTATTATTATAATGATGATGATGATGATGATCCCCACTGACAACGTTTAACCATTTTTTTCCTGATGATTTTTTATGAAATCCCTCTGAACGCAGTGTTTCTAATGCAAAACCGCAACAAAGTGTTCAGAGGAAAAGTGGGTGCAGCTCCTGCAGGTGAGGGGCATTTCACTTCAGGACAAATTGAGATCGCTGATTGTTCCGTTGCTGACGAGCCTACTGGATTGATTGACAGGTGGTGTTGAGGATCCGACTCGTGCAAAAACAATCACAGATTTTACTGTCCCATTTCATAGCATCATCATTTATTCTATATTTGTTCCAAATGGTGTCTGTGCTGACGTGCTGTGTTGTTTTTAAAAAAACATTGTTCTGTGTATTAAAACCAAACATCACGTTGCTCTTTTCTAACATTGTTCCAGAAGTCCTGTGGTTTGCTCATTTAGTTGTAACTTTGAAACTTTGCTGCCATGCTCTTTTCTGAAAGAAGAGATTTCTGGGAAACCTTTCAAACGAAACAAACTAATGACAGATTTTTTTTGATTTCCTTGTGAAACAGTTCACATGCTAACTCAGGCTCACAGAGTCTGACAACGAGCTCTTGGGTTTGTGGCCATTTTTATGCATTGCACATTGCATCAGGGTGAAGTTGCTGTTAAGTCCATCTCTGTAAATCCTGGCAGCTTGGTGCTTTCCACATGTAAATATTATTTAGTGTAGAATGATGGAGTTGTGCAGGAATCTTTCCTTGATAGGCAAAAAACAACTGATCATGGATGGTTGGGATTTGTACACATCATTAATTTGTTTTCATTCAGGTTTATTTTAAAACACATCAAACAGTGTAATACTTGCCGTGTGCATGGGACACAGTTTGTGTAACAAGTTGGGATTGTAAATAAAACTAAAACTAAAAACCCAAAAGACTAAAAGTCTAAAAACAAACAGACATGGGGGGTGCACTAAAAGCTTATGATGCATAAAGAAATAGGGTTTGAGTGCTAAACATAATGGATTTTAATAAACTTGTACTCGTCAAAGATTTTTCATTTGACCCATTGTTTCATGTGAGAATCAAAAAGTAAAAAAAAAAAAAATGTCAGAAGTTTATTCCCGTTGGTCCCCCGCCTCCAAAAAGAGAAGTTTTACACCTCTCAATCTCCAATAACTGCCTCTCTCTTGTACTGCTGGCTTTAAAAACCAG
>JBBPBX010005519.1:48815-71834 GCA_038048925.1 Garcialebias charrua | reverse complement strand
CCAACGAATGTGGCTCTTTCATATCGGTGGTGGACACCCACGAGGCCTGTCCATTCTGCCTGGGAATGGTCCACGCAAAGACAGCTTTGGTCTCCCCCAAATCTTGCACTCATTGCAACCAGCTACGTGAGACGGCGAGACAAAGATGTGTGGACTTCGTGACCAAGGCCATGGGCAGCTCCACAGTAGCACGAGAACTGCTCCTCACAGAGGCCCTCACTCCCACAGCGGAGTTAGATAGATAGATAGATAGATATATACTTTATTGTCCCCAAGGGGAAATTTGTCTTGGACATCGTACGCCAAACAACACTTCTACCAACAATACAGTCACATGAACACAAAACAATTTAAAAGCATATAAAATAAAAACCTATTGCTCAGTTAAAAACACATTGCTTTTAAAAACACACATTGCTCAATAAGACCATTCAATGCTCAATAAAAACACATTTTGCACATTCCCACATACATCCAGCAGTAAATGAAACAACAATCAGACCAGAGCATCAGCAGCATCATGGAAAACTTACTATATACCTACTTTATTTAACAATCTGATCGATGTGGGGATAAAAGAATTTTTAAATCGGTTAAGTCTAAAAGCAGGGACTCTAAACCGTTTGCCAGATGGTAACAGTTCGTATTGTGAGTTCAGGATGTGAGCGGGGTCAGACAGTACCCTCCGTGCTAGTCTGAGGACAGACTCATCATAGATAGACTGCAGGGAGAAGTTATCAGTTCTTCCTATCACCTTCATTGCAGTTTGTACCATACGATGAAGTTTAGATTTAAGTTGCACAGAAAGATTGCCATACCACGCTGACATCCCAAACCTGATGATGCTTTCCAGTACGGCCTGATAGAATAAAAACATGAGCTTCTTGTTAACCCCAAAGACTCTGAGTCTGCGTAAAAAGTACAGTCTCTGCTGTAGACGGGAGCACAACATGTTAACATGAATTTCCCACTTGAACAGATTATCTAGGTGGACACCCAGATATCTGTAAGAACAGACCTGGTTTATTTTCTGGTTGTGAATAAAAAGTGGGAGATTGTCACCCAAAGACTTGGGGTCAATCAGCATCTCTTCTGTTTTCTTGGCATTAATAATAAGGTGGTGGTCATCACACCATTGAACAAATGATTGAACCTCATTAAAATAAGATGAGGAGTCCATATCCTCATGCAGCAAGCTGAGAATAGCAGTGTCATCAGAGAATTTAAAAACATAATTCCCGGGGCAGCTGCTGATGCAATCATTTGTGTAAATGGTGAAGAGGACAGGAGAGGTAACGCAGCCCTGGGGAACCCCAGTGCTGATGGACCTTGGCTCTGATAAGGTTTTATTGACTCTGACAAGCTGTGATCTTTTTGTTAAAAAAGAATAAAACCATTTAATAAGAAGAGGGTTAAGATTCATCTGCTGTAATTTCTTAAGAAGCAGGTGAGGCTGTACGGTATTAAAAGCAGAGCTAAAATCTATAAACAGAAGACGGGCGTAGGCCTTTGGGTTTTCAAGATGTTTAAGAGTTAGGTGTGTGATGCCATTAATAGCATCATCTGTACCCCGTCTCTGTCTGTAAGCAAACTGGAAAGGATCAAGACCAGGGTTTATCTCTGATTTCAACAGGGACGCAACATATTTCTCAAAACACTTCATAACTATTGATGTTAGTGCCACTGGTCTATAGTCATTATTCTCAGATGGACTTGATTTCTTGGGGATCGGAATAATAATTGACTTCTTCCAAAAAGAAGGAACCGTATGTTGGTCAAGTGATTGCTGAAAAATAGGGCACCAGACTGGAGTGAGCTCTTCAGCACAGGTTTTTAAAAGAAAGGCAGAAATACCATCAGGACCAGCAGATTTATTCTTACTAACTCCACTAAACAGTGCCTGAATTTTGTAAGGATTAACTTCCAGTTTGGGACAGGAATCATCAAGATCAATGGACTGAAGAACTTCATCACACTTTGAAGTAGGATCTTGTGTTTCAAACCTCATAAAAAAATTGTTGAGCTCATTAGCTTTTTTAAGATCATCATCTGTGATGAGACACTTTCTCTTTGTAGTCATATTGACTGCTGTTTTCATAGAGTCCCATAACTTTTTTGGATCCTTCAATGCAAAGTTCTTCTCCATAATGTCCCTATGTTTGTTCCTAGCTTCTCTCAGTCTTTGGTCGAGTTCTTTTTGCACTATTTTCAACCCTGTATAGTCCTGTTTTTTAAAAGCTATTTTCTTGCGGTTAATACAGTTCTTAACTTCTTTATTTATATAAGGTTTGTTATTTGGATATACTTTAACCACCTTTTTTGGAACCACACAATCAACACAGAACTTTATGTAATCGGTTATTGTTTCAACAGCAAGATTAATTTCCAGTTTGTTAAAAATGTCCCAGTTTGTGCATAAAAAAGAGCCCTTTAGTCAGAGTCAGAGTCAGAGTCAGAGAGAATTTATTGTCATTTGCACCGCATGTAGTACATGTGTTGAAAACGAGATTATGTACACAGGGTCCCAGTTACATCCAACAACAAATGCAAGAGAAATACAATAATAACATCTAGGATTAACTAAGAGAGACATCACATCAGCTAGTAATACACTAAGCCCTAATGTAGTAGAAAAACATCATTATAAACAGCAGCACGAACATGAGCAGATGGTCACAGATGAACGCAGCAACAAGAAACAGATCAGTACAGTATCAGTATGATGTGACATTTTGCAGTGTTTATTCTTATTATTTATTTATTCATGAGTCTGACAGCCTCAGGGTAGAAGCTGTTTCTCAGTCTAGTGGTTCTACATTTGATGCTCCTCAACCTCCGTCCCGAGGGGAGTGGTGCAAAGAGTGAGTGTGCTGGGTGAGTGAGGTCTTTCATGATGCAGGTGGCTCTTTTTCTGCATCTGGAGGTGTAAATGTCTGTGATGGTGGGGAGACTGACTCCCACAGACTTCTGTGCAGCCTTCACCACTCTCTGCAGAGCTTTTCTCTCTGCAACTGTGCAGCCTCCATGCCACACGTTGATGCTGGAGCACAGGACGCTCTCCACTGCACACCTGTAGAACGAGGTGAGGACTGGGCTTCTCAGACCGGCTCGTCTCAGCCGTCTGAGGAAGTAGAGTCTCTGATGACCTTTCTTGATCAGGCTGGTGGTGTTATTGCTCCAGCTGAGGTTATCATTCAAGTGTACACCCAGGTATTTGTAGCTGGAGACCACCTCCACCGCAGATCCACCTATATACAGTGGGGTGTGGGTGTGTTTGTTCCTTCTGAAGTCCACAATCATCTCCTTCGTCTTCTTCACATTCATGTGAAGGTTGTTCTCTTTGCACCAGCTCTCCAGATGTTCCACCTCCTGTCTGTAGCTGGATTCATCATTATCTGTGATGCATCCCACCACAGCTGTATCATCTGCAAACTTAACAATATGACAGCCTTTAGAGTCTCAATACTGTCTTCGGACCACACAGATACTGTCTTGAGCTGTGGTTTGTTCCTTTTAAGCATAGTTTTGTATGTAGGGATTAGATGCACTGTATTGTGGTCAGAGTTAGAGAGGGGTGGTTTTGGTTTAGAACAATATGCATTCTTTATGTTACCATAGCATTTGTCTAAAACTCTGCTGTCCCGGGTGGCACAGTTAACAAATTGTTCATACCCAGGGAGGGATAACTCTAATTTACAGCTGTTAAAATCCCCCATTATAAAAACAGGAGCTCCAGGTGAGCGGGTCAGTTGATCCTGGACACAGTCTGCAATTTGAGCTGCTGCCCGTGCAGCGTTGCCGCTGGGAGGGACGTAAACGGCACAAATTAAAATGTTGCCAAACTCCCTGGGAAGATAATGGGGTCTCAAAGAGAGACACAGCAGCTCAACATTTGAGTTGCATATGGTTTCCCTCACAGTGTGATTTCTGCACCAGGACTCACTGACGTACACGCAGATGCCTCCTCCGCGGCTCTTCCCCGAGTTCTCATTACGGTCCGCCCGAACAGCAGAGAACCCCTCCAGCTCGATAACAGAGTCAGGGATGTCAGATTTGAGCCAGGTCTCCGTGATCACCAGCATGCAGGACTCCCGGTACTCAAAGCATACCTTGGCGTTAATGCGGAGCTCATCCATCTTACTCCTCAGAGAGCGTGCGTTGCAGAGTAAAATGCTGGGCAGAGGTGGCCGACTGCCTCGTCGGCGGAGCCGCTGCCGTACTCCTCCCCTTCTGCCTCTCTTCCGTCGAAGTCGTCCTCCTGGTGGTTTAATTCTCACCGATTCAGGCAGGTTCGCAGGCGGTGTAGTTGAAGCAGGGCGAAGAGAAAGCAACGCGTCTCTGGAGTAAGTGAGAAGATGGCCTTCCTCATGTGGAAAAGTTTGACACGTATGCAGAAGTTTTAAGACGATGAGCGCCAGGAGCAGTTTTTGTGTGAATGATGCCATCGTGCTACAAAATGCTCAAACACAGTCACTCCAAAAGATAAGCAAGATTAAAAAATAAATAAAATAAAAGACGATTAAACAACAGCGGCAGAAGTAGCGCACGAGTCTGGGTCGCCAGCAGAGCAGCGCACCTGCAGCTCGTCAGTATTTGTATTTTACTTGTATTTGTATTGGAGTTGGAGGCAGATGAAATGGAGGACAGCGGCGCTGGAACCTGGGGTGAGACAATGGGTGTTGTTGCCCCCCATGGGGGACTCCACAGTAGAGTTCGACACGAGGGACTTGATGCGAGCCGACAAGCTCTCACTAAAAGCCTCGGGCGAGATTACTGACGATGAGGTGGATAACGAGGAGGATGGAAAGGACGGGGACTTCTCCCAGAGCACAGTGGCAGGTCAACCAGAGACAGATGTGTCCACTCCCGCTCTGTTCGAGCTGTGCCGCAGAACCGCGGACATCTTGAAGGTAACTTGACCAGAACCCCCACCTCGACAACAAGTAACGAGGCAGGGTGGGGAACTCTTTTACGCCAAGCAGCAGTCGACCACGAGGCACAGGATGCCCATCTTTCCCGACTTCCAGACTGAGCTGACGCGCACCTGGGCTGAACCCAGGGCTCCCCGACACAACCTCTCTCCCAGTTCCTAGACGTGGATGGAATGAAGGCGGCGGGCATGGCCCACATTCCTCAAATGGAGGAGGCTTTGGCGGTTCATCTGGCTCCCAGGACATCAAGCTCAAAACCCACTGTGCCCAGCAAAGCCTGCCGTGTGTCAAGCTTACAGCTCGAGAAGAGCTACAGAGCACAGGGCCTCGCTGTACATGCCATGAACGCCTCTGCAATGATGCAGGCCTACTTGGCCAAAAAACTTTAAGACCTCCAACAAATGAAAAATGACAGAGGTTCTAGACGAGGTCCGAAAGGCGACAGACTTTGTCCTCCGCCTCATGGGAACTGCAGCCATTGCTCAGGGAAAAGCCATGGCCGAGATGGTGATCACTCAGCGTCATTTGTGGTTGACGCTGACAGACCTTCCAGAGGGCCAGCGTGCCTCGTTCCTCCACCATCCCATCCAACACACAGGCTTGTTCGGCGGGGCGTTGGAGTGTATCCAGAGCAGACTGGATCAGCGGAGGAAATAAGAAGAAGCTCTACGCGAGGGGATGCCTAGAAAACACTTTATGCAACCCATAGAATCAAGTGGGCACAGGGGCCAACAGCAGCGACACCACTACGCCATGCGTCGACCAGCTCAGAAAAGGCCAAACCTTGAGAGGGAGCAACGGCCTAAACCCGCCTCAGAGCCTCCACAAGCGGGCCAGGCCTGGTCAAAGAAAAGGTTTGTGCCATGCCAGACAGGACCACCACGGTCTTCCTCAACAAACCGTGACAGAAAGCAGAAGTCAGCCTGAGCCAGGACTGCTTCACCACCATTTAGCCATTTCCACCCAAAGGGAAAAGAGGAAAGCTGAACTTTTAAGAATACCAGCTGTTGTGCTAAAGAAGCCACGATTAACTGGTGTAGAAAATGTAAACACACAAAATCACTCAAATGTTTGTGTAACAAAGAAAAATTGTTGTTTGAGCACGAAAATAAAGTCTCAGAAAACACAAAATGCTTTGTATCCCGTCTTAGGTTCAGGGGGGAAAACACAACACCTTTTTATGCAAAACGTGTGAATAAGGAGTCAGAGGGACCAGTTCACACACCTGGCTTCCCCCGCTCTAATAAGACACAGTCTCTCAGAAGACATAATAAGCCCCTACAGGGGGTCAGGGAACTGTCTGCCCCAGACAGACTCTCTGACCCCGGCAGTAGGACAGACAGGCCTGCCAAAGAGCAGGCGGGGGTGGGGGCTCTCAGGCCACCCTCCCCCTCATACACAAGGTCAACATGCCCTGCAGGCTGACAGCACGGGCTGTAGCATGGGAGGCATGTGGCCCAAGTCCCTGGGTCATGTCAAACATAACTCACGGATACAAATTGTAATTTTTCAAATGACCACCACTCTTCCTAGGAGTGGTGAAGTCAGCCATAACCCTATCTCGCACTCACGTTTTAAGAGAGGAAATTTGCTCCATGATGCAAAAAAATGCAATCAGGACGGTTCCTGCTCACGATGTAAACAGAGGGTACTTCAGCATTCGTCATTCCAAAGAGAGGGGGCGGTCTCCGGTCGATTTTGGATCTGAGAGGTCTTAACAAAAGGATACGGACGTTCAAGTTCACCGTGTTGACCTTAAAACAGGTACTCTACTCTGTACGCCCGAGAGATTACTTTTGCAGTGTGGACTTAAAGGATGCCTTTTTCCACATCAGCATCTGGAGTACACACAGGAAATTCCTACGTTTTGCCTTCGAGAACAACACATACGAGTTCCAAGCCATGCCTTTTGGCTTACAAACCGTCCCAAGGACATTCACAAAATGCCTGGAGGCAGCTCTGGCACCCATGAAGAGCCAGGGCGTCAGAGTGTTGAATTATCTCGACGACCTGTTGGTCCTAGGAGACAGCATGGTCCAGGCAAAAGCACACACAGACATGGTGATAGCTCACATGAAATCACTGGGTTTTGTCATAAACCTGGAGAAGAGCAGTTTGGCTCCATCTCAAATTTCTGTTTTTCTGGGAGTAGAATTGAACTCCATTCTGTACAGGGCACGGCTCTCAGAGGCAAGGGTAGCAACCCTTCAGCTCTGCTTAGCACGTTTTCAGCTGGGCGAGACGGTGTCTCTCAAACTGTGCCAACGTCTGTTGGGCCTGCTAGCTGCAGGAATCGTTTGTGTTCCTCTGGCCCAAAAACAGGGTGGGGGGGCTCTGCAGGGACCAGTACGTCCGTGGGGTCTGGACCTACCAGGAGGCCCGGTTACACATAAATTTCCTGGAGCTGTTAGCAATGTTTTCTCACTGAGACATTTTTACTGAAAAGGCCTGGTCAATCACTGGCACGTTCTGATAAAATTGGAATCGCCTACATCAACAGGGAAGGAGGGACACGGTCCCAGCCTCTCCTGATGCTGACACAGAAGTTTCTCACATGGTGCAACTCTTGGATCTTGTCACTGAGAGCAACTCAAGTGCCAGGGGAGCTAAACCACGGGGCAGACGCCCTATCAAGGGGGCCTGAACCCACGTATCGTGGACCAGATCTGGGCACGATACAGGAGGGCAGACGCAGATCTGTTCGCCTGCAGCAACAACACTCACTGCGCTCTGTACCACTCCATACGGGACGTGAACTCTCCATTGGGGATGGACGCTCTGGCGTATAACTTGCCAGCAGGGAGGCAGTATTACACGTTTTCTCCCGTCCCCTTGATTCAGGCGACGCTGGAGCGTGTACGCAGGGGAGCTCATTCTCTCTAATATTGATAGCCCCTAGGTAGCCAATGAAAGCATGGTTTGCAGAAGGGATCTCACTCCTGGCAGGAACACCTTGGCAGCTGCCCCCACACAGGGACCTGCTGACCCAGGCCCACGGGCAGATCTTGCATCCACGCCCTGAACTGTGGCAGCTCTGGGTCTGGCCGCTGGAATGGACCGGTTAATGGCTTCCGGACTACACAGTAATGTGGTAAACACAATACAGGGAGCAAGAGCATAGTCCACACAGATGCTCTATGCATGTAAGTGGCGTGTTTTTGAGAGCTGGTGTCTGGAGAGGAATATTGCTCCATATTCCTGTGACTTAGTGAAGCTCCTCACCTTTCTGCAGGACCTGCTGGAGAAAGAACGCTCCTTTTCAACCATAAAGGTCTTCTTATCAGCCATCTCCATGTCAGGAAAGCCACCCGGTCTTCAGATTGCAACATGTTAGCCAGCCTAGCCAGGTCAGCTAACCCATCTGCTAACTCCACGCCTGTCAACTTTGGTCTGCTCAACATCCGTTCTCTCACGGACAAAGGACATCTCATCCAGGATCTCCTCTTCAACCGTAGGCTCGACTTTCTCTGTTTGACTGAAACTTGGCAACAACCCTTAGACTTCTCACAACTCAACGACTCCACTCCACAAGGCTTTGTTTACATCTCTTAACCTCGCAGCTCTCGCGGGGGTGGTCTCGCGATAATTCATCGCGAGAGTTGGAAGGTTTTGCCCGTGAGTGTGCCTGAAGTCAGCTCTTTTGAGAGCATTGTGTGTAAACTGGCTGGTCCCACTCCCACCATCATTGCCACTGTTTATCGCTCCCCAAGACCTCACAAAGATTTTTTAAATGAGTTTTCTGTCTTTCTTTCCCAACTGTGTGCCTTGTCACCTAATATTATTTTATTGGGAGATTTTAACGTCCATATCGACAATATTAACCTACCACTCACCAAGGATTTTTTATCCTGCCTGGAGAGTTCTGGATTAAATCAATATGTTGATTTTTCCACCCATATTAAGGGTCATACACTAGACTTGATTTGTTGTTCTGGACTTACACCTGTTGACTGCAAATGCGATGAACTCACCTTTTCTGATCATTTTTTTCTTACGTTCCATATTCCTTTGTGTGTTTCATCTACCAAGATAAGCCGGTCCATTTCATTCAGGAACATTAAAAACATCAATTTGGATTCCCTCTCCACTGATATTACCTCCACTCTGATCCCTGATCATCTTCTGACTCCAGATGAACTCACTGCTCAATACAATAATTATTTAACCCATATTATCAACTCCATTGCTCCTGTTAAAACACGATCTGTTACCTTTACTCATTCTGCCCCCTGGTTTACTCCTGAACTTCGGACCATCAAAGCCAAATGTCGTCAACTTGAACGACTCTATAAAAAATCTGGTCTTTCCATCCACAGGGACATGTACGTCTCCCATACATTACACTACAAGAACTTGATATCTCAAACTAAACATGCTTATTACTCTGGCCTCATTTCCTCCAACAAAGGTAACACAAAGATCCTATTTTCATTGCTCAATAATATTTTTCATCCTCCGGATTCGTTTCCCTCTCACTTCTACTCAGACAACACATGTAATTCTCTCATGTTCTTTTTTAACGATAAAATCAGTAAAATTCATCAGCAACTTTGTCCTGTTTCTCCTGTTTCTCCCTCCACTGAACCTTCCCCGCCCAGTCAACTTTTTTCTGTCTTTCAGCTTCCTCCTGCCTCTGAAATAGCCAAACTTATTCATAAATCCAAGTCCTCTACATGCTCACTGGATCCTCTCCCTACAGCCCTTGTTAAATCTTGCATTGTATCACTTCTTCCATTCATTTCTGCTATTATTCACTCTTCTCTCTCTTCTGGAACTGTCCCAGTTATTTTCAAAACTGCAGTTATCACTCCCATCGTTAAAAAACCTGGATTGGATCCTAATACCTTCAATAATCTCCGTCCTATTTCCAACCTTCCATTCATCTCTAAAATTCTGGAAAAAACAGTCGCCTCTCAACTCCACCTCCATTTAACAGATAACAGTCTGTACGAACAGTTTCAGTCTGGTTTCCGCCCCGGTCATAGCACAGAATCTGCTCTCCTCAGAATCACCAACTCCCTTCTCATGGCGGCTGATTCTGGTTTACTTTCCCTCCTAATCCTCCTCGATCTCAGTGCGGCTTTTGATACCATCTCCCACAACATCCTCCTCCATAGACTTTCATCCATTGGCATCACCCACACACCCCTCGCTTGGTTTCAGTCCTATCTCTCTGGCCGCACCCAGTTCATCCAACTAAAATCATTCAGATCCCATTGCTCTCCTGTGACTTCAGGTGTGCCCCAAGGCTCTGTCCTGGGGCCTCTTCTTTTCATCATCTACCTTCTCCCCCTTGGCCATATCTTCCGTAAATTTAACATCCATTTCCATTGTTTTGCTGATGACACCCAGCTCTTTTTATCCACTGCACCTGACTCTTCACTGCCTCCCTCCTCCCTCACTTCCTGCTTAGCTGAAATTAAATCCTGGTTCACGTCTAACTTCCTGAAATTAAACAGTGATAAAACAGAGTTTTTACTCATTGGTACTAAATCCACCTTATCTAAAGTTAACAGTTTTTTTTTTTTTAAGTTTAGTTTTTTATTGACAAGTACAAAACTTAAAAACATGCATGTTGCTGTATGGTTCCTCCTCCAGGAGGAGACTGATAAAGTTCAGAATAAAAGCTATAATTATAAACTAAAAACATTTGAAACTGAATACAATATGAGAACTGTGGGTGATTTGATGTATTTTAATGAAAATGATTGGCTGCAGAATAAATACCAGAATAAATACCAGGTCAAATACACTCTTCAACAAGAAATGATGGGCAGTTTCTGATTTTAAACAAACTGGAACAGATTCCTAATCATGTGGGACCACTGGACGACCACTGGACGACCACTGGACGACCACTGGACGACCACTGGACGACCACTGGACGACTGGAGCAAGCAGCCAACCCCTCCGGAATCCAAGACGATGGAACTTGGCCCTTCACTCGTCTGTACCTTAAAAAAAAAAAAGAATAAACTGTCATGTTTGCATCACAAAGTCTAAAATAAGACCAAGTTTGCTACTACTTTATTCACATGAGAGTAACAGGGACCTACAATCAAAACAGTACAAACAATACAGTATGTATGTGCAGTATGTATGTATATACTGTATATACAGTGTGCATACAGTATACACATACACACAGTATATGTATGTACAGCAAATGTATTACACACACATGTAGTTATATTATTTATCCACAGATTTGTTTAGTAAATACTTTAACAGATGCTAACGCTACATGCTAAGCTAACCACAGCTAGTAGACGGTGCTACTGCTAAATCATGAAGAAAAAAACAACAACAGCTCCAACACAGAGAAAATTATACTCTCACATTGTTCTGAAATTGTTTCACAAAATGATTTATGTAATATTTTGTTTACCGGAGAAAACGTGATCTGAACATGACGTCTTCGAGAGCAGATCAGACAGAGAGAAGGGGCAGCTGTTAGCTCGTCCGATATAAATCCTTCACGTTTACTTATTTTTGGGATGAAGTGAAAACTGCGCTTTGAACAAATGTCTACCCGACAGGAACAGCCACTGACCCAACACGAAGTAACCATTGCAATTAATTAGAAATAAACAAAACAAAAAAAAACAAACGTGAAAAATACAGCCAGTAGACTGGGCTTTAACTGCTGCTCTCACTTCCGGCGGAAGTCGTTACCATAATTCGCGCAAGGCATCATGGGGGCTAGGAATAAGGTGGATAGAGGATGAACGTGGGTAGTCAGCGTCTCTTATACCAGGGGGGCGGGCCCCTGGTGACGCTGACGCCCACTTGCCTTAAAAGGCGTGATTGTATTACTTCAGGTGAACTGCGCTGAGGCGCAATTACCATAATCATATGTTGCACCTTGTTCCCTTCCTTCAGGGAACATGAGTTATGGTGCATAACTTTCAGGTTTCATTTACAAACTGTTGCCTTGTATAAGACATTTGAGATAAAATTCGATTTGTTATTCGTTGTTTTAGAGACGGAATCGTCTGGTGTTAGCTTCCGTTTTATTTCCGTGTATATTATAAAAAATAGCTCGTAAACCACTCGGCGGATATTTTTTTAGCTTACAGAGTGTAATTATATGGTTTCATTTACAAACTGTTGCCCTGTATAAGACATTTGAGATAAAATTCGATTTTTTTTATTTCTTTTTTTTAGAGACGGAATCGTCTGGTGTTAGCTTCCATTTTATTTCCTTGTATATTATAAAAAAATAGCTCATAAACCACACGGCGGATATTTTTTTAGCTTACAGAGTGTAATTATATGGGTTTCATTTACAAATTGTTGCCTTGTATAAGACATTTGAGATCAAATTCAATTTTTTATTTGTTGTTTTAGAGACGGAATTGTCTGGTGCAGTGGTGGGCGCCAGCCCGCTAAAGCGCAAATCCGCTAATTGCCGACCTAAACAATTTGTTTGCACTTAAGCGGATTTACTAATTTTTATAATTCATAAGCGGATTTGCGCTTTTTCTATTTAAAATGCAGTACCGCTAATAACTAATTATCTATCAGTATTCATTGTCTTGAACAGTGGAAAGTTTAACTGTAATGAATCACAATGCACGTGATCCATTCTACAGCTCCCCTCCCAACTAACTACAATCATTGAGAGAAGTTATATGTCCATTCTTCCTGTTGCTTTCAGTCATGGTTCTGATTTTACAGACATTTCCCACAATGCTGCTGTGTCTGCTTACGTAGCAGGAAGGCAATGGTTAATGTTTCCTGTACTCCGTGCTTTGCTTTCGTCATGTGCCCATAATGCATTGCAGCGCTTCAGTTTTCCAGTAAACAGTTTTAAAATTACTTTATCGATGCATTTTTAATGAAAAATCTACAATAAACAAAAGAAAAAGACAAAGAAGCAGCCGAAATAGCAATCCTCAACACATTCAACAACTTTTTAATTTTTAGACCATGAGCGAAAGGTCTATTTTAGGAAATGACATCCCCAGCGATTTGCGGTTATAGGTAGGATGAAGGTGTATAACAGTTCATGCACCGCTAGTTGGCAGTGTAGTGCACATATTGCATAAGTTATTGCTGGCTACCAAGTGTTGAATTGAACTTGCTCTTTAAAATTAGCTTCCGCTAGTTTTCCTAAGACATAAGCACTTTTGAAATTGCGGACCTAAATAACTTAATAAGCGCTTTAGAAATTGCGGAACTAATTTTTGGACTAGCGCTGCCTACCACTGGTCTGGTGTTAGCTTCCGTTTTATTTCCGTGTATATTATAAAAAATAGCGCATAAACCACTCGGCGGATATTTCTTTAGCTTTCAGAGTGTAATTAAATGGGTTTAATTTACAAACTGTTGCCCTGTATGAAACATTTGAGATAAAATTAAATTTTTTATTCTTTTTTTTAAGAGACGGAATTGTCTCGTGTTAGCTTCCATTTTATTTCCGTGTATATTTTAGCAAATAGCTAATAAACCACTCGGCTATTAAACCACTAACCCTTGTGCTATAATGTCAGCTATAATTTTTAGCAAACATATAATTGTTTTTACCGTGTTAATCTTCTTAAAAGCCTTGCTGTGCGCTCCTGTGGCAGACATTTGCAACAGAGCTAAACACTCGGTCCATATTTCCGGGTTGTCTCAGCGGTGACGCGTCACGTCAGCGGTGGATGAGGCGTTACGTCGGCGGTGACGAAGGTGCCACCTATATTTAGGTGCGACCTGTTTATGGATTTTTCCAAATTTTTGGCAATAATTGGACAATACGACCTATATTCCGGTGCAACCTATATTCCGGAAAATACGGTAGATATGTAGATGTTTATGTGACTGCATATGCATGTATATGTATGTATGTATATATATGTAGGTATAGGTATATACATTTATAGAAATCTATTGCAAAGCCATGAATATTCTAAGTCTTTTATACATACCGGTATGTATTTTGTTGCTGTGTTCTGTCATGTTCTTTGCAGGTTTAAATAATAATAAATAAATAAATGTCCATTTTTGTCATCTGTGTATGTTTACAGAGAGCGGTTGGGTGTATTTGCCTTGTGCTCTCTTTGTGTATATTTATTATATTTTGTAGTCTTACTTTCCGTCTTTCCTTTCTTTCTATCCTATTAAAGACCATAATGGTGTGAAGAGGATGGCTGTAAGGTGAGAAGGGAGGCCGTCTATAAAAGGAAATAGAAAAGAAAAAAAAGAGAGTTGGACTTTTCCAAGGTTGCCCTTTGTCACCGATTCTATTCATAACTTTTATGGACAGAATTTCTTGACGCAGCCAATGTGTTGAGGGGATCCGTTTTGGTGGCCTTAGGATCGCTTCTCTGTTTTTTGCAGATGATGTTATCCTATTGGCTTCATCAAGTCGTGATCTACAGCTTCCACTGGAGCAGTTTGCACCCAAGTGTGAAGCGGCCGGGATGAAGATCAGTTCCTCCAAATCTGAGGCCATGGTCTTGAGCTGGAAAAGGGTAGAGTGCCCTTTCCGGGTCGGGGAGGAGGTCCTGCCCCAAGTGGAGGAGTTTAAGTATTGCAGAGTCTTGTTCATGAATGAGGGAAAAATGGAGCGTGAGATCGATAGGTGGATAGGTGCAGCATCGGCAGTGAAGCGGGCGCTGTACTGGTCTGTCGTGGTGAAGAGAGAGCTGAGTCAAAAGGCGAAGCTCTCAATTTTATCGGTTGATCTACATTCCTACCCTCATCTTTGGTTATGAGCTTTGGGTTGTGACCGAAAGAACGAGATCACGATACAGGCGGCTGAAATGAGTTTTCTCCACAGGGTGTCTGGGCTCTCCCTTAGAGATAGGGTGAGAAGCTCGGTCATCTGGGAGGGACTCAGAGTAGAGCCGCTGCTTCCCCACATAGAGAGGAACCAGTTGAGGTGGCTCGGGCATCTGGTTAGGATGCCTCCTGGACGCCTCCCTGGTGAGGTGTTCTGGGCACCTCCCACCGGGAGGAGACCCAGAGGAAGACCCAGGACACGCTGGAGGGACTATGTTTCTCGGCTGGCCTGGGAACGCCTTGGGATTCCCCCGGAGGAGCTGGCCCAAGTGGCTGGGGAGAGGGAAGTCTGGGCATCCCTACTTAGGCTGCTACCGACCCGACCCCAGACAAGTGGAAGAGAATGGATGGATGGATGGATTTTGCTCAAATTTATTTTTTATATATATATATTTAATGTGAAATCCTGAGATTGTTTATTTTACTTAACAATACTGTATATTTATGTTTTTCTTCTTCTTTAGAAATGCAAGCAACAAAACAAGTGTATTCAAAGTGTTTTCATCTTCATTTTTTAATACTAAATCCAGTTTATAAAAACCATAGCTGATGACTCTTTATGTAACAAAAAATGTTCTAAAAATGAAAAGATGGAGTCTGAAACAAAGAAAACAGTGTATGTGGAAGGGCTGTAGTGTAGAAAATTAATTAAAGAACTTCACAGCCAGAGGAAAGAATCTGTTACAGCAGCTGATTCTTGTAAAATGGTCAGACATGCTACCCGCCATGCTCAGTAGACACAAATGTTGTTTGTAGCAACTATTAAGGCCAGTGTATCCTTGTTGTATAATCAATCAATCAATCAAACTTTATTTCAGACACAAAAAAGGTCCATAAAAATACACATAAAAAATCCATAAAAAACTAATAAAATAAAGTAATAAAAGACAAATAATTTACTGAGTCACAAATAAATGATGGCGCCAATGATTCCACAATCTTGAACAAAATCTCACTGCACTAAAAGCAGGATTTACTAGATTTGCAATTATATTATTGCATGACACAGACAATCTACACATGCATAAGATTCCTGAGCACAGCAGCACATGTGGGAACAGCATTATGCACAAACATATGGCTAGTATAGTCAGATGAGGGTTATTTTTTGTATGTAAGAAATTTGTGGGGAGCAGTTTTACTGTTTTCTCAAAATGAACTGTACTTAAATAGCTCCTATCTAATCTAGATACTGAAAGTTCTTTACAACACATTATGTACCCTCATTTACCACCACATGCAGTCATACAACACTCTACTATACACACATTAATACAGCACACTACTACACACACGTTCATACAGCACTCTACGAAACACATCAAAGTCAAAGTCAAAGTCAACTTTATTGTCAGAACTGCAATATGTACAGGACATACACAGGATTGAAATTGTACAACATTTGTACAACACTACTACACACATATTAGTACAGCACTCTAATACACACAGTAATACAGCACTCTACTACATACATATTCATACAGCACTCTACTACATACATATTCATACAGCACTCTACTACACATATTAGTACAGCACTCTAATACACACAGTAATACAGCACTCTACTACACACATTCATACAGCATTCTACTACAAACATATTCATACAGCACTCTACTACACACATATTAGTACAGCACTCTAATACACAATAACACAACACTACTACACACATATCCACACAGCACCCTACTACACACACATTCACACAGCACTCTGCTACACACATATTCATACAGCACTCTACTACACACATTCATACAACAACACTACCCACATATTCATACAACACTACTACACACATATTCATACAGCACTCTACTACACACATTCATACAACAACACTACCCACATATTCATATAACACTACTACACACATTCATACAGCACTCTACTACACACATTCATACCACAACACTACCCACATATTCATACAACACTACTACACACATATTCACACAGCACTCTGCTACACACATATTCATACAGCACTCTACTACAGACATGTTTATACAGCACTCTACTACACCCGCATTCATACACTCTGGGGAGAGGAAAGTCATCCTAACCAGATACCCGAGCCACCTCAACTGGTTCCTCTCGATGTGGGGAAGCAGCAGCTCTACTCTGAGTCCCTCCCAGATGACCAAGCTTCTCACCCTATCTCTAAGGGAGAGCCCAGACACCCTGTGGAGATGACTCTGTGTCATCAAACGTGTTATTCAAAACGCAATTTCAATCCTGTGTATATCCTGTACATATTGCAGTTCTGACAATAAAGTTGACTTTGACTTTGATACAGCACTCTACTACACACACACACATTCACACACACACCAGTTGGGCCTCACAATTTGGTAAAACTCAGAAAACTGGGCCTTACAACGTAGCATAAACAAGGACATACAGCACTCTACTACACACACACATTCATTGTGGGATTCTTGGTTTTTTCTGTCTGTTTGTCACTCTTCCTTCCACAGCCAATCACTCAACTCACCACACCTGCTGCCATTCTGAGGAGGACTGCTGACTCACCTATTTAAGCAGCTGCCAGACACCTCCTCAGCGCTGGGACATCTTCTTCCATTCGGACCTTCCACGGCCTGACTCTGGTCTTCTCCAAGACCTTCCTCATCCACGGGTCTCAACCTCTGTGGATCATTAGATGTCCTCATCTGCACCGTCTGGTCTCAGCCTGCTCCTCTCTCCAACTGGATCCTCTCACTCCACCTGCTGCAACCCCAGGAATCCCACCTTCAACTCTCCTCCAGAACACCTCCTGCAAAACAAAGTAAGGATTTCAATTCTTCAACTCAAGATTCAAAACCATCATACAACCCACGGATATATATACTCACCAACTCTCTCCCCTTCCTTTACAGCTGCTCGAGTACTTTTTTTATCTGCACTGTAAATAAACTTCACTTAACTTTTGCCCTGCCTTGTGTCCTTACTTCCTTGGTCTGCTATTTGGGGTCAACGTTAAAACCAAACCTGATAGTATGTCCCAGCCAATGGACCCCCCAGGCACGACTGAGGAAGTAAGTGGCCAGTTAGGGTCTACGTTACAGCAGATTGTCACTCAGCAGCAAACTACCCAAAAGAACCTACTGCAGCTGGGGAGCATGGTGTCTTCTCTACAGAAGGAGTTGTCAACCCAAACAAAACCAAATCCTGGCAAGGAGCCAGACGTTCGTCCTTCAGAGTTTTTTGAAGGTAACACACGTAAATGTGGCGGCTTCATTCTCCAATGCGAGTTGGCTTTCAAACGAGCTCCAATCACCTACGACTCTGATTTTGCTCGCATCACTTACATCATAAGTGCACTGAAGGGTGAGGCGCTCCAATGGGCACAAGCCTTCCTCCGCCGACGTTCTGTTGACCGCTTGTCTTACTCCATGTTTTTGAAGAACTTTCTCCAGGTGTTTGACCACCCTCTCCAACAGGAGGAAGCGGCCCAAAAACTGTTTTCCTTACGCCAAGGAAGTGAAACGGTGGCGAAGTTCGCAATTCACTTCCGCATCCTCGCTGAGGAGTCCGGATGGGAAGGAAAAGCGCTCCGTAGCGCATTCATCAAAGCTCTAAACCGCCAAATAAAAGATAAGCTGATTACTGGGGAAATTCCTTCCGACCTAGACGACGTCATCGCCTTGGCCATCCGTGTTGACAACCGTGTTCGAGAGAGCCAACTCGAGGACGACTTCAACTCCCGTGAGTCTCTCGCTTCCGGAAGTTCCGCCCCCACAGCTTCCGAGTCTTTCTCCGAAACGGAGCCGATGCAAATCGGAAAGACCCGAATCACCCCTGAGGAGCGACAGCGACGTCTTGAGGCCAATGCATGCATGTATTGTGGAAAACAAGGTCACACAGTAAAAACGTGCAGATTACTGCTAAAAGCCAACGCCCGCCAGTAGGTAAGGGGATACTGGTGGGTACGACTTCTTTTTCTC
The DNA here is from genome assembly GCA_038048925.1 of Garcialebias charrua. Classification (NCBI taxonomy): domain Eukaryota; kingdom Metazoa; phylum Chordata; class Actinopteri; order Cyprinodontiformes; family Rivulidae; genus Garcialebias; species Garcialebias charrua. The sequence continues at coordinate 53,173 of JBBPBX010005519.1, read as the reverse complement.
CTAAAAATTTAACCTTGCCTGTGATTCTCTGTTTGAACTCTGTTAATCATCCCATGCAGGCATTTCTCGACTCTGGTGCAGAACAGAGCCTGATCAGCAGAGATCTAGTAGACAAACTGCAGATTCCCACAACCAGTTTGGACCCATCCATTCCTGTCACCGCCATCACGGGACAACACATTTCGTCCATCTCTTTAAAAACAATAAAGATCAAATTTGTTGTCTCAGGAAATCACAGGGAGTATGGTGAGTTTTTTGTTTTTGATTCGCCCACGTCTCAACTCGTACTGGGATACCCCTGGTTAAAGACACACAACCCATGTATTAACTGGACAGAGAACAGAATTGAAAGATGGGGGGAGGAGTGTTCTTTGAAATGTCTCCATTCTGCAGTCTCTCCCAGTTCACCTCCTCCATTGGTGAAAGAAAAGATCGATCTAACCAACGTGCCTGCCACTTACCACTCTCTGGCACCGGTTTTTAGCAAACAACTAGCATTATCCTTACCTCGTCACAGACTCTACGACTGCGCAATTGATTTACTTGCTGGTGCTCCACTACCTGCTAGTAGGTTGTATAACATCTCAGGGCCTGAAAAGGCAACCATGACAGAATATATTGAGGAGTCTCTTAAATCTGGTATTATCCGTCCATCTACATCTCCACTTGGGGCAGGATTTTTCTTCGTCTCAAAGAAAGACAAAACCCTCCGTCCGTGTATCGACTATCGGGGTCTGAATCAGATCACCATCAAAAACAAATATCCACTTCCTCTTATCGAATCAGTTTACGAACAGCTACAAGGTGCAACTATCTTCTCAAAACTTGACCTACGCAACGCTTATCATCTGGTCCGTATTCGCAAGGGGGACGAGTGGAAAACTGCTTTTAAAACGCCTCTTGGACATTTTGAATACCTGGTCATGCCTTTTGGGTTGACCAATGCCCCGGCAGTTTTCCAAGCTCTTGTTAACGACGTCCTACGTGATTTCCTTCAGGTCTTTGTTTTTGTATACCTAGATGACATCTTGATCTACTCCAAAGACGAGACGCAACACACTCGACACGTCAAAGCGGTCCTTCAACGTTTATTGGAGAATCAGCTGTTCGTTAAAGCCGAGAAGTGTGAGTTCCACAAATCTTCTATCACCTTCTTGGGATTCATCTTTGAAAGAGGACAGGTGAGGTCTGACCCGGACAAGACTACAGCAGTGGTGGATTGGCCTGTGCCCTCCAATAGGAAGCAGCTACAGCGATTCCTGGGGTTTGCCAACTTTTACAGACGCTTTATTAAGAACTACAGCAAGGTGGCCATCCCTCTCACACAACTCACCTCTACCCGTGTACAGTTTGCCTGGACTGCTGAAGCAGACACTGCTTTTTCTACCTTAAAACATCTTTTCTCCACAGCTCCAATCTTATCTCATCCGGATGTTTCAAAACAGTTCATCGTTGAGGTCGACGCCTCTGACGCCGGAGTCGGGGCGGTCCTTTCTCAACGGTCATCCGATGATGGGAAACTCCACCCATGTGCCTTCTTCTCCCGTCGCCTGTCTTCTGCTGAGGCCAACTACGACGTGGGTGACCGTGAACTGTTGGCCATTAAACTGGCCTTGGAGGAATGGAGACATTGGCTGGAGGGTTCGGAACTTCCCTTCATCGTCTGGACAGACCACAAGAACCTGGCCTATCTTCAAGGAGCGAAGAGACTTAACGCCCGACAGGCCAGGTGGTCTTTGTTTTTTGCTCGATTTAATTTCTCGATTTCCTATATTCCAGGATCTCGTAACGTCAAGCCAGACGCCCTTTCTCGACAGTTTTCCTCGGTCGAGGGTCCAGAGACTCCGGACGACATCCTCCCGTCTTGTTGCACGGTGGGTGCTGTGACTTGGCCAATAGAGGAAGACATATTGGAGGCCCAAAGAACCGAACCTGACCCTGGCTCGGGTCCTTCTGGGAGATTGTTCGTTCCCGCCTCCATGGTGAGCAAAGTTCTGGTCTGGCTCCACACTGCCCGGTTCTCCTGTCACCCCGGCATCCGGCGCATGCTCCACCTGACCAAAGCATCCTTCTGGTGGCCAACTCTTCAGAAGGACGTTAAGGAGTTTGTCTCGGCCTGCCCTGTCTGCGCCCGGAACAAACACAACAACCAGCCCCCCGCTGGTCTCCTCCTACCTCTCTCGATCCCCAACCGTCCTTGGTCCCACATCGCCTTGGATTTCATCACCGGTCTCCCGGTCTCCAATGGTAAAACAGTCATTTGCACCATCGTTGATCGTTTTTCCAAGTCTGCACATTTCATACCGCTTCCTAAACTTCCATCTGCTCTTGAGACTGCCCAGGTCGTCACGGAACACGTTTTCCGCCTCCATGGCATACCTCAGGACATTGTGTCTGATCGTGGCCCGCAGTTCGTCTCCCAGGTCTGGAGGGGGTTCTGTGCAGCGCTTGGGGCCCAAGTCAGTCTCTCCTCGGGTTACCACCCGCAATCCAACGGACAGACAGAGAGATGCAACCAGGATCTGGAAAACATCCTGCGGTGTGTGATCAATTCCAATCCGTCTTCCTGGAGCCAGCATCTTCCGTGGATCGAATACGCCCACAATTCCCAGACCTCGGCGGCGACCGGACGGTCTCCTTTCGAGGTGGCCTTGGGATTCTCTCCTCCTCTTTTTCCCTCGCAGGAGGCTGATGTGGGTGTTCCCTCGATCCACCTCCACATCAGACGTTGTCGTCGGGTTTGGCGCCAGACGAGGGCGGCTCTGGCAAGGACTTCTGAGCGGAATGAACGTTTTGCTAACAGACACCGCTCCAGGGCTCCCGACTACAGGATAGGCCAGAAGGTATGGCTCTCGACCAAGGACATCACTTTGAAGGACACTCCTCGGAAGCTCTCGCCTAGGTTCATAGGTCCTTTCCCTGTGGTGAAGGTGGTCAACAGGTCGGCGGTGAGACTCCAACTCCCACCGTCGATGAGGATACACCCAACCTTCCACGTATCCCGCGTCATGCCCGTTGCCTTCAGCCCTCTCCAGCCTGCGGCTGGTCTTCCTCCTCCCCCCCGATTGATTGACGGCGCTCCTGCTTTCACCGTCAGCCGTCTCCTGGACGTGAGACGCCGGGGCCGGGGCGTTCAGTATCTGGTGGATTGGGAGGGTTACGGACCTGAGGAACGCTCCTGGGTTCCTAGGTCCCGCATTCTGGACCCGGGCCTCATCTCCTCCTTCTTCAGGGCTCACCCTGACAAGCGGCTTCGATCGCCGTGAGGCGATCCTTGAGGGGGGGGCACTGTGGGATTCTTGGTTTTTTCTGTCTGTTTGTCACTCTTCCTTCCACAGCCAATCACTCAACTCACCACACCTGCTGCCATTCTGAGGAGGACTGCTGACTCACCTATTTAAGCAGCTGCCAGACACCTCCTCAGCGCTGGGACATCTTCTTCCATTCGGACCTTCCACGGCCTGACTCTGGTCTTCTCCAAGACCTTCCTCATCCACGGGTCTCAACCTCTGTGGATCATTAGATGTCCTCATCTGCACCGTCTGGTCTCAGCCTGCTCCTCTCTCCAACTGGATCCTCTCACTCCACCTGCTGCAACCCCAGGAATCCCACCTTCAACTCTCCTCCAGAACACCTCCTGCAAAACAAAGTAAGGATTTCAATTCTTCAACTCAAGATTCAAAACCATCATACAACCCACGGATATATATACTCACCAACTCTCTCCCCTTCCTTTACAGCTGCTCGAGTACTTTTTTTATCTGCACTGTAAATAAACTTCACTTAACTTTTGCCCTGCCTTGTGTCCTTACTTCCTTGGTCTGCTATTTGGGGTCGACGTTAAAACCAAACCTGATATTCATACAGCACTCTACTACACACACACATGCATACAACACTTTACTACACACACACACACACACACACACACACACACATTCATACAGCACTCTACTACACAAACTACTACACACACACATTCATACAGCTCTCTACTACACACACACACACACACATTCATACAGCACTCTACTACACACACATTCATACAGCTCTCTACTACACACACACATTCATACAGCACTCTACTACACACACATTCATACAGCACTCTACTACACACACATTCATACAGCACTCTACTACACACACATTCATACAGCACTCTACTACACACACATTCATACAGCACTCTACTACACACACATTCATACAGCACTCTACTACACACACATTCATACAGCACTCTACTACACACACATTCATACAGCACTCTACTACACACACATTCATACAGCACTCTACTACACACACATTCATACAGCACTCTACTACACACACATACAGCACTCTACTAC
>JBBPBX010005519.1:37573-48186 GCA_038048925.1 Garcialebias charrua | reverse complement strand
TAGCCTGGTTAAAACCAGACCCTTGTCCTTCACTTCGCTTTGTACTAGGGTCTGGGATTTCTCCCATAGACAACGATTTCTCCGGTCGATTTTTGACCGGACCAATCAGAGAACAGAAGGCGGAGTTTTGTTAGTTTAGCCTGGCGAGGTCCAGGCTATCAGATAAATAGCTCAGAAACCACTCGGTGGATATTTTTTCTGCTACCAGTGTGTAATTATATGGCTCTAATTTACTGACTGTTGGCCTAGATGAAACATTTGAGATAAAATTCGATTTTTTATCATTTATTTTCGTAGCGCACCCGAGGCTGTTTGGAAAATGTCAAACCGAAACTATTTAAATCCAGCAGATTTGACCATTTCGTGAATTGATTTAGGAACTGTTAAGCTCAGGAACACTTCTGATATAACGTCAGCTAAGAAATATATTTTTTCTCAGCAAAGAAATAATAGTTTTTTACCTTGTTTTCATGAAAATTCCTTCGTGGCGGCAGCCATTTTAACTGACGACGTCAGTCGACGTCGTTCAAAACTCCGCCTTCTGTTCTCTGATTGGTCCGGTAATCCGCCTTCTGTTCTCTGATTGGTCCAGTCAAAAATCTAACCGGAGAAATCGTTGTCTATGGGAGAAATGCCAGACCCTAGTCCAAAGCGAAGTGAAGGACAAGGGTCTGGTTTTAACCAGGCTAACTACACGCACACATTCATACAGCACTCTACTACACACACATTCATACAGCACTCTACTACACAAACTCCTACACACACATTCATACAGCACTCTACACACCCACATTCATACAGCACTCTACTACACACATTCATACAGCACTCTACTACACACATTCATACAGCACTCTTCTACACACATTCATACAGCACTCTACTACACGCACACATTCATACAGCACTCTACTACACACATTCATACAGCACTCTACTACACGCACACATACAGCCCTCTACTACACTCACACATTCATACAGCACTCTACTACACACATTCATACAACACTCTACTACACACATACATTCATACAGCACTCTACTACACGCACACATACAGCACTCTACTACACACACACATTCATACAGCACTCTACTACACACATTCATACAGCACTCTACTACACACACACTCATACAGCACTCTACTACACACACATTCATACAGCACTCTACTACACACACATTCATACAGCACTCTACTACACACATTCATACAGCACTCTACTACACACACATTCATACTGCACTTTACTACACACATTCATACAGCACTCTACTACACACACATTCATACAGCACTCTACTACACACATTCATACAGCACTCTACTACACACACATTCATACAGCACTCTACTACACACATTCATACAGCACTCTACTACACACACATTCATTCAGCACTCTACTACACACACATTCATACAGCACTCAACTACACACACACACACGTTCATACAGCATTCTACTACACACACGTTCATACAGCACTCTACCACACACACATTCACACAGCATCTTACTGCACACGCACATACATACAGCACTCTACTACATCTCTACAAAGATAATCTGAATCTGTAGAGACCACCGGTAATCAGAGCTTTATATCACATTCATACAGCACTCTACAACACACACGTTCACACAGCACTCTACTGCACACACACATTCATACAGCACTCTACAACACACATGTTCATACAGCACTCTACTGCACACACACATTCATACAGCACTCTACTACATCTCTACAAAGATAATCTGAATCTGTAGAGAGTAATCAGAGCTTTATATCACATTCATACACTGTTGGGAGTTGGGACACACATCAGAGGTAATGAGGGGTACGGTGTCTCTCCCAGGGACTCCTCAACTTGTGATTCTTTTGGAATAGAACCTCCAACACTCCCATTGGAGGACAACTGCTCTAACCACTCAGCCACAGCAAAACTGTTGTGTAAGATGGTTTGTTTCATGAGATCACTTGGAAAGTCCCCTTCATGAGTTCTTAAGTAAAAATAAGGTGAATAAATAAGTTCTGTTTGTTACTGCCACAAGCACTCTGTAAAAAAAAAATCATATTTGTAAAGCAGAGCGGGTCAGTAGCCTCCTTTACAAAACAGTTCCGCTATGTGGCCACAAAGACAAGTCCCTCTTTAAGCTGTTCATAAATCACCAATTGATCCACCCACATCCTGCAATGACATGAGCTTTTAATATTGAAGCATCATCATGGAACTAAAGGAAGCGTTGATTGTAATGCAGCTGCTCACACAAACTGTCATCACTACATCATACCTCTGAGCCACAAACCAAGCTTACCCCATCCTGTTTTTGCCTCACCTGGCAATATATGCCTGTAGATTTTAACCGTCATGCTATCTTAGGCCTTTTATAAATTACAAGATTCCCAGATGGCTTCTCAGGCCTGTCTTGAAGTGAACTGTAGCAACTATTATTGTTTATAGTGGGCAGCACGGTGGCACAACTGGTAGAGCTGCTGCCTCTCAGCGAGAAGGTTGCCGGTTCAAATCCCGGTCCGGGGCCTTTCTGGGTGGAGTTTGCATGTTCTCCCCGTGCATGCGTGGGTTTCCTCCGGGTACTCCGGTTTCCTCCCACAGACCAAAAAACATGCTTGTTAGGCTGATTGGTGACTCTAAATTGACCCTAGGTGTGAGTGTGAGAGTGGATGGTTGTTTGGTGTGAGTGAGACAGGTCCCTCTTGTAAATGAGTCCCCGTGACTCAACGAGGCTAGCCTGTATAAATAAAGGTTGAATGAATGAATGAATGAATAGTCTCACCTAAAGGCACTGATCGCTTCCAGAGTAGATCCCAATGAGCCTGGATTTTGTGTGTTGGCAGCAAATTGATAGCTGGGCATTTGAAACTTTTTGCTACCAATTAGTTAGAATGTTGATGTGAATGTTGCTGGCATAAAGATAAAACTGTTCCTCTTGTAAACTACAAAGTAACAACAACAGACACTTAGTTTTCAACACGACCAAAAGCTTCAGAATCTTGACAACTAAAGTTACATTTCTTTGTGAAGTTAAACTGCGGAGATATAAAGTAATTTCTAACAATGAGTTGCGCTGCAGCTTACCTGTCTCAGAAAACTCTGACACTTTCAATACTGTACTTGTGATGTTGACTTGAAAAACAACGAGAGAAAAGCAAACATTTCAGAGTTGCAGCTAATTGACAGTCTGTGGTGACTCAGTGGGTCCCTGAGGGCTCAAAGACAGCAGAGCTGCAGGAATCATTGATTTGTTGTTACAACTAACCTCACACCCATAAAGAGCTGGCACAAAATTATGTTTCCCAGATGTAGCAGCCTTTCACTGTGAGGCTGCTTTTTTATATGTAAAACAAAGCATGCCAGGAGTCACGGTATCAATTTGTCATGATCATTTTTCCATTTGTCAGGCTTTAGCATGTTTTATTTATAGTTGTACTGGGAACACTTCAGAACAGTTTCATGATTAAATTCACAGTGAATTAATTTTTCATTGATGAAATAGCACAGATGTTGACAGAACGTTTTAAACATTTGTTTTTTAAATGTTTGTCAGCTGTCAAAAGTGTAATCCACAGCCAATATCAAGAAATCTGTCCAGTCGTTAAATAAAGAATCATTAAGTTTTTTTTTCTTTTACGTACTGTAATGTGCTTTAGTTTCTTCAGTCATTTAACACAAGACCTAACAAATAGTGTTTTTATTATGTCCTCCCCACTCCAATCCAATGTTTTCTGTTGTATAGGTGACTACTTTGGCCTTCTGATGGAAGAGAAGGTGACCTGTTTTCCCTTCAATATCGTAGAAAACCCGATGTACTGGGGCAGTACTGCCAACTACCTCGGCCTTGCACTCATGTAAGTAATATAAATGCTTACTTTTAGGAATATGGTACAAAAAAAAAACAGGTTATTTCATTTTCTTTGTTCAGAGATTTGTCATCCAGTCTTTTTTTATGATTCAAATTTTTATTGATTTTCCATAAAGAAAATTATGCAACAATTCCAGTCTTATATAACAAACATTAGTAATAGCAATATTTCTGGAATCTCATAGCATGTGTCAGTACAATAATGAAATTATTTAATTGAAAAAAGAAAAGAAAAATAAATAAATACCTGTAAGATAAACTAAAATAAAAAATCACAATAACACACTCTACCAATAACCATAAATCTACATATATAAATTCAATCAAAATTGCCCTACCCCCAGAAACCTTTAAGTAATTATATATTTACAGTGTAATCTGATCTACAAACTAAGCTTAAGCTGGAGATGTCATTTAACCCGCATGCGACAGATAATGGGACCACTTTTTGTTGTACTCCTCAACTCTATTCACCAATCTATAAGATAATCTTTCTAACGCCAAAATTACACTACATGCGTTACGGCTCCGCCCCGCTCCGGTCCGACCTCCGCAGCAAATACGCACCCATTATAATCAATGACAGAATTTACACTGGCTCCGCACGGCGGCGGCGAGCTGCGGAGAGCGGACGGCAGTCCGTCAAAATTAGAAATTTTTCTATTTCTGCCGGACGCCGGAGCTGTGCCGGAGTCAACTTTTGAAGATTACGTCGCACCAACAGGAAAAGGAACGAGCACAACTTCCGTATTTACAAAATAAAATCACCACGGGCGGACTAATCCTAGCTCTATACGGATTTATTTGTACAAAAATGCTGTCAAACTATCATTTATGACTACGCCTACAAACGCAATACAATAAATAAATAAATAAATAAAGTATTTTATTCTGAAATGTAATACATCACTTCCTGTTGCTCAAACCATGTCCTGTCGCTCATTTACGAGAGAAGATCAAGGCAGCAGTCTCTACTGTTGTTCTCCTTCTTCCACCGAATGAATTGTTTTGTTCTGACTTACTTATTTATCACTTGATTTATCGCGCGATCTCGCAATTCCCGCGCATGCGTCTCAGAGCGGCGCATCCATGCGGACCTGAGCTGAGCGGAGGAAGTGGAAATTGGACTCGCTCAGCTGCGACCTGCGGAGCGGAGCGTAGCGGAGCCGCATGTAGTGTAATTTTGGCGTAAGGCAGCAAGTTTGCCCAGGGATCTATGGCTGTGTCTCAATTCAGGGGCTGCATCCTCATGAGTGCGCATTTGTCGGCCGCATACGTCATTGCCCCGCGCGGAGGACTGTCCCAATTCGAAGACTCCTCCTCATGCGGCCGAGGAATGCGGCCTACTTCCTGCCGAAATCGAAGGATGCATTCGTGAATCCTTCCAGACGGAGGCTATCCCAGAATTCATAGCGCCAGCAGAGATTTCGCGGGGGGGGTGGGACTTTCTGCGTGCAGAGTCGGGGCTGCTGTGTGTTGTTGAGTCATCAGCTCGTTTTAACAACAACCTCAGCGCGAATATTCATTGAACCTTTATTTAGTCATCTCAAACAACCTCAGCTCGAATATATCTCATTAAAATTTAACTTCAGAAACGACAAAAAAAATTGTGTTAGCTGAATATACAGTATATTAGTGTTTCTGAGTTTACTGTTTTTGAAGAACTGATTACAAATCAGATTATTTTACACGTGCGTAGCAAGGATTTTCTGAGGGGCAATCTTTTAAAACCCAGAGTGGATCAGTGAAAAGCAAGCTGTCGAGTAGCTCAACTGGTTAATCAACCTGCGATTGGTGCAGAGATACTTTTCTCGAAGCTGGTTCGAATCTCACTCGGTACGGTTAAAACTTATTTTACGTTTGTCTTTTATTGGATAAAAAAAAGGAGTTTCACAAACTCCTTCCTTTTAATCTCAGTCCTCATTTTTTTATCCAATAAAAGACAAACGTAAAATAAGTTTTAACCGTACCGAGTGAGATTCGAACCAGCTTCGAGAAAAGTATCTCTGCACCAATCGCAGGTTGATTAACCAGTTGAGCTACTCGACAGCTTGCATTTCGTAGGTCCACTCTGGGTTTTAACAGATCGCCCCTTATAAGCTGATTTGTAATCAGTTCTTAACAAACAGTAAGCTCAGAAACACTAATATATATACATGTATTCAGATAAATAATATATTTTAGCGGCGTCCCTTCTCTTTCCACACACACCAAGCGGCACACAAGAACTTCCCACCCACTTCAAGAGAACGCCCCACCCACTTCAATGCCGGCAAACCTGAAGGCTAGACCGTCCCATTTCAGCAGTTTCGCTCAGCCCACCCGGTCTTGTGAGTGCGTGGCCTACTCGGCCCAGCTAGGCTGGGTCCTCATGAGGACGCAGCCCCTGAATTGAGACACAGCCTCTATGAGTTAAAGAAGGTATAGATGAACCTTTCCATTCTCCCACCAGCAACTTCCTCCCCAGCATAATAGCTGTCTGCACCCATTGTGATAGGGAAGAGGGAAGTGGACCAATGATGATGAATCCCCAAGAATATATAGCTTGCTGCAAAAGGGTAAATTCTGGCCAACTATTTTCTCTAGAACTTCATGAATTAATGACCAGTACTCTTGAATATTTGGACACTCCCAAAGCACGTGCACTAATGTGCCCTTATCCTTCTGACATTTCCAACACGCTGGGGTATTTGACAAGCCAGCCCTGTACAATCTATATGGTGTCCAGTATATTTTATGTAAAATCTTAAATTGCACCAGTCTTGTTCTTAGTTCCCTTGACATTTTTTTCCCATTCCTAATAATCAAATTCCATTCCTCATCAGATCTTGTTCTTTCGGTCATAACCCAAAGCTCATGACCATAGATGAGGGTGGGAACGTAGATCGATCGGTAAATTGAGAGCTTTGCCTTTTGACTCAGCTCTCTCTTCACCACGACAGACCGGTACAGCGCCCGCTTCACTGCGGACGCTGCACCTATCCGCCTATCGATCTCACGCTCCAGTTTTCCCTCATTCGTGAACAAGATCCCGAGATACTTAAACTCCTCCACTTGGGGCAGGACCTCCTCCCCGACCCGGAGAGGGCATGCTACCCTTTTCCGGCTCAAGACCATGGCCTCGGATTTGGAGGAACTGATCCTCATCCCGGCCGCATCACATTCAGCTGCAAACCGCTCCAGCGAAAGCTGTAGATCACGAGCTGATGAAGCCAATAGGACCACATCATCTGCAAAAAACAGAGAAGCGATTCTAAGGTCACCAAAACGGATCCTCTCAACACCTTGGCTGCGCCTAGAAATTCTGTCCATAAAAGTTATGAACAGAATCGGTGACAAAGGGCAACCTTGGCGGAGTCCAACTCTCACCGGAAACGAGCCTGACTTACTGCCGGCAATGCGGACCAAGCTCTGACACCGGTCGTACAGGGACCTAACAGCCCTTATCAAAGGGCCTGGTACCCCATACTCCCGGAGTACCCCCCACAGAACCCCCCGAGGGACGCGGTCGAATGCCTTCTCCAAGTCCACAAAACACATGTAAACTGGTTGGGCAAACTCCCACGCACCCTCCAGGACCCTGCTGAGGGTGTAGAGCTGGTCCAGTGTTCCACGACCAGGAAAGAACAAGATCTCGGATACAAGCGGCTGAAATGAGTTTTCTCCGCAGGGTGGCTGGACTCTCCCTTAGAGATAGGGTGAGAAGCTCAGTCATCCGGGAGGGACTCGGAGTAGAGCCGCTGCTTCTCCACATCGAGAGGAGCCAGTTGAGGTGGCTCGGGCATCTGGTTAGGATGCCTCCTGGACGCCTCCCTGGTGAGGTGTTCCGGGCACGTCCCACCGGGAGGAGACCCAGAGGAAGACCCAGGACGCGCTGGAGGGACTATGTTTCTCGGCTGGCCTGGGAACGCCTTGGGATTCCCCCGGAGGAGCTGCTCCAAGTGGCTGGGGAGAGGGAAGTCTGGGCCTCCCTACTTAGGCTGCTACCCCCGCGACCCGACCCCGGATAAGCGGAAGAAGATGGATGGATGGATGGCATTCCTCATCAGTAAAATTGAGGTTCAGATCTGTATCCCAGCATTTCTTGAGATACATGATATTAGAGTCCAAGGTTGTCAACAACATTTTATAATAAGCAGATACTTCATGCCCTTGACCAAACACCTTTTTAATCTCGTCCAGTGTAGTACATGTTGCAGGAATAGAAGTGGGTGAACCAAAAGTCTTCACCAATAAATGTCGTAATTGTAAATATTTCCAAAAGTCTTCTCTGGATAATTTAAATTCCACCACCAGTGTTTCAAAGGATTTTAATGAACCATTCCTATACAAGTCGCCTATTACAGAAATCCCTTTCTGATACCAGGACTTCCAGAAGAAGGGAGTTTTACCTATGCAGAGTTTAGGATTATACCAAACGCTGGCAGATTTATGAAGATGTGGGTCGAATTTAAAAATTTTAGACATCTTTTTCCACAGCCATTTCATATGAGACAAAACCGGATGCAACTGATTCTGAGGAGCAAGGTTAGTTGATAAACAGCTAGGCAGTGTAAGTGGTTGACACGCTACTGTCTCGAGAGTGAACCAGGGTGGAGCTCTTTCAGGGGGCAAAAACCAATGAGCCATGTGTCTAAGAGAAAAAGCATAGTAATAGTTTAGTAAGTTAGGCATTCCTAGGCCTCCCTTGTCTGCAGGTGTTTGTAACTTTCGTAAGTTCAATCTTGGCTTTTTTTAATTCCAAAGAAATAAGTTACAGAGCTTATCAAACTGTTTAAAATATATCATAGGGACATGTACCGGGAGAGCCTGTAATAAGTAGTTAAACTTGGGAGTGCAAATCATTTTAATAACATTTACTTTCCCCCACATGGAAAGATAAGAGATAAGAGAGATAAGAGAGAGAGAGAAAGATAATAGATTTATTTATTAACATTGCACCAGTTAATTAATACAACGTGATTATGTAGCACAGTCGTCCAGAGAGGGAGAGTATGCAAGCTGCAGCATTTCCAAACACATGACATGTTCTTCTGCGCGGCCGCGCTCATCCGTCTCCGGATGAAGGTCAAACAGATATGGAAAAAGGAAAAACACAATAGGTATCATTTGTGATATTCAAAAAAAGAATCTATCAAAGATTGCCTTAAGACACTCTATGATAAAGTCCCAAAAACTCTATCAGCAATAAGCACAACCAGACAAGACATTGTTGCAGATTTGACGACATGCAAGGAGATCAAAAGAGTCTGTGAGCAGCACTTCAGATAACACAGTTCAGCAGTTGTTAACCTTGGCGCCTCCGAGCGCACTCCCAGAGACCTCTGGGGAGGGAGGGGGGGGGGTCAGCAGTGTCTCTCAGCTTCACTCCAGGAGAATAGTTCCTAGCAAACGGCCTTCTTCTTTTCCAAGGTCGAGCAGAAACTAGATTAGATAGTTATTGTTTATCTTCAATCCAGCAGTGGCGGTTCTACACACGGGCCCACAAGGGCCCATGCCCGTGTATGATGGACCCTGGCCCGCCCTGTGGCCCGTCCTGGCGTCCTCCGAGCAGAAGCGGAACCAATGCTCATGGCACATACCGATACCAGCCTTGTTTACGTATCGATCCAACCCATGATGCACGTTGGCTTCAAACTATGGGATGGATTTCCTGAACGGAGGCGTGTCTCATGAACCCAGAGTAACAAGACCCGCCTCACATTCAGGAAATCCAGTTCATAGTTTGCAGGCAGCTACAAGCGTGAGGGGCTGACTGAGTACTCTGTTGGGTTTGTTTTGGCATCGTTTTGAAAGAGCGGGTCGTTTGTTTATGGATTGTTTACATGGAGCTGGTCACGTTATGGATTGTTTACATGCTGGACGCTTGTTTCTGTCGCAAGATCGGACAACACTGGTGAGTACTGTAGCATCTTAGCTAGCAGCTAGCCGACTTTTCATCGTAACATGTGCGTTGTGTGGAAATATTACACTCAACACCGCAAGACAACAACGTTCAATGTTTGCAGAGCTATATGAACACATCTGCGTCACATTAAACCGTGGTCAAGTTAGTTTTACGCCGGCCGGACATTCCATCGAGCTCAGGGCTTCAGCCAGCGGTGTGTTTTTCTTTTTCATCCCGGGATGGGCGCTCGATTACGGCAGCTGTTTCAGCTTCTGCCTGGGAGCTCCGTGGCTTCGCATCATATCATAATACAGCTACAATATAAAGCATGTAAAACACTAAAAACAGGAACATGTCTGTGTTGGTTTATGCCAAGAACTTAGCAGATGTAAAGCTATTTAATATTTTATTTAATTTATTTATTCATTCATTTACAAGAGACAAAATAAAACATTCATCAAAAATAAAACATTGAATGAAAAGAGTGCAGAAAGAAGAAAAAAATCTTATATCACCCCATTATTTAAAAGAATATATAAAATAACTTTAAATAACTTTAAACAAACAATCACTTAACTCCATATCTGTAAAATTAACTGAATTATAACCATTTTTGAGTTTGGCTTATTTCAATTGCCTGCTGCAGCCATCTTCAATTCAAATATATCCAAAAGTTAATCAGCAGTAAAGAAACATCTGTTTATTATTTCTTGAAAGATTTTTCAAAATCTGTCCAGAGGGTCATGAGATATTTTGCTAACAGACCAACACCATTGATTGAATTGGATGTACTTTGAAAGTCAACCAGTCGTAGAGAGCCATTCAGT